>JAENPR010002386.1:0-59483 GCA_018135685.1 Themeda triandra
GTTCTACTTTCTCTGGAGGTCCACATTTGTTTGATGGAGCAACCTTGCTATGCATTTTCTCTGAACACTATTTGATAAATATGTGTATGTATGTAGGTATAAGTAATGTACTCCAGTAGGTTTCCGAGTCCTGCTAGTGTGCTACTACTATCATGATTCATAGAGTTCTCTGTTGATGCCTATCCCTTTTGCATTCTATTTGTGGTGTGCTCGATTTGCCTTTTTTAGTAGTTGACAGAAGAGTAGATTTCACTGTTGTATGTTTGGACATATGATGCCCTTGTTAGGGGCTGGTGACGAAGGTGATATAGTTGCTGCGGCTACTGTAAATTGAGCATGCTTTGTATGGGTGAGTTGTTTTTTTAGCTCTGCCATCTGATTTGAATGTGATTCCTTTGTGTTTGCTGGTGAATTTGGAGTTGTTATTTGTCAATGTGAGAGTTTTGTGTTTGTGGTTGTAGGTCTGTCTCCTTTGGAGTTGTAGCTGATTATTAATTTTTTTGTCGCTGAATGTGCAGCTGCATTTGAGAGTTGATGTTTGAGGGAATGGTTTGTTGGCGAATGCAGTTGAGGTTGTGGTTGTGTTTTGGATTTAAGGGGTTCTGGTCGAGTCGCTTCTTTATTTATTTTAGTTAAGCTAAGTTTAGTTGAGATGCGCTTGTGATTTAATTTTATTTTAGTTTAGTTTTGAGTTGTCTAGATGAAGAGGCCAATTTAGTTGAGATGTTGCTTTGGTGGTTGTAGTTCTAGCTCCTTTTGGAGCTGTAGCTGATGAAGATGAGTTGAGTTGAATTGAAGGATCTTAGCTGTTTTTTGAGCTGTAGCTATTTCTCCTTTTAGTCTTAGCTGTAGTTGTTGGCGTCTCGTGTGTTTTTGCATGTGTGAGCATCTCTCTTTCCATGTGGTGGGGCTTGAGTTGTATTTGTGATGGTTGACCTTTTGTATTTGTGAGGCTTGAGTTGTGCCATCTGATTTTGTGTCTTGCAGCTGCCTTTAGTTGTGTTTGAGTGTTTGGTTGACCTTGTATTTGTATTTGTGTTGGTTTACCGTTTGTATATGTGAGGCTTGACTTGTGCAATCTGATTTTGAGGCTTTAGGTTTTAGTTGTTATTAGCTGTGACATATGTAGTAGTTGTAGGTCTGGCTGATCAATTTTGGTTGTAGTTGTAAGCAAAATTTAGTTGTATTTATAATCAAGTTTTGGTTGTATTTGTAATCAAGTTTTGGTTGTATCTGTAAGCAAATTTTGGTTGTAATTGTAAGCAAATTTTGGTGTTTCATCCATATCTAATGGGAGTGGGAGTCTTGTGTGGCATGTACTCTCTCTGGGTCTTGTATAGTATAAATGACTAAAATGTTGAAATTTGGTTACTCGGGTGAGCTTGATATTTGGATTTATTTCTTACAAGTTATAGCCATAAGCTTGTTAAGTGCCTCTTTTCTGCATTTGCTCTTTTTCTGCAGGTTGAAGGGTCATCTACATGATCATTTCCATGCCTCTCAAAGCCCTTCTCGGACCACCAAGCGTTTCAGTCACCCCAATGTGAGCCTTTTGGTTCGTTTGTTTCGCATTTGTTATCTTGTTCTGTTTTATCAATGAATTCCATATGACAGTTAGTGTTCTGGGCGCATCCATCTATCGTACTGTCATCTATCGTTTGAGAATGTGAAATCTGTGATACGAATGTGCAATGCTGCAGTCATCTATCCTTGCATTTTGCGACCCACAAGATGAGTCATTCTGCAGGTACCTTCATTAGTATCACCCCTCTATTTTCATTTTTTCAAACTCCCTAATGTCATATGCTAAGTCTGATCTTTTAGAATTTTCTGAGTATTCTGTTAGGCCTTTTTTTAGTTGTAACGACCTTTTATTTATTTTTGAGGATTGATTGTTAGGCATTTCTACTCCTCAAGTTGTTGTTGCTATTGCTGCACCATCTGATGACTTGATATCAAAGATTTTTGTTGCTAGCCAGCAGATAATGATGGCCATGGTGGTAAGTCGTGATTGTTTTGTGTTCATTTGCACTGACATCATTGAGAGCTCTGCTCGTGATGGATTAGCCGCCCTCGTTTATATGTAATCGCCAATTAATGGTGTTGTTTGTATATGATTTCTCTCTGCTGCTAGTGGTGACGATGTCACACTGACTGACTGAAATGATGGTGTGCCATGCATGCATGCAGATCAACAACGTGGCTGACAGGAGGACAAGAAAGAGGAAGAGGTGTTGAGCGGTGTCTGTCTCACCTGTGCGTGCAACACTGAAGGCATGGGCTGCCTGCTGCTACGAGTATTATAAGTACTATGTAGTAATATGATTACTGGTGCGTCGACAAATGAAAGCTCCCACATACGGAGTACTTTCTTTTGAGACACCCATATACAGAGTACTATATAAAAGTAACTGGGTTTATGTGGGTTAAACTTGTGCACTCCGACGGATGTTGAACTTTTTACTAACGGGTTTTGTTTTTATCTGTTTCTTTATCCGTTAGCAAATCTAACAGATTTGTGGCCACTAAATCTGTCGGGTGGTTTTTAGATGCGATTTTTTCGTGCAGTAAAAAAAAAGTCGACAGATTTGGATTGGCAAAATCTGTCGACAGACAGATAAAGGTTCCCAAAATTATATATGCTCAAAAGTGTGTTAGACGGAATGCCCAGCTTTGTAAATATATGATTAATAAAGACGGCGTGAAAATCAATAACGCCCACTTCCAAAAAAAAACATATATTCAGTAGTGTTTTTTTTTTCCCTTTGAAAGACGTGGTCAGTTTTTTTTTTTTTTTTTTTTTTTTTTTTTTTTTTTTTTTTTTTTTTTTTTTTTTTTTTTTTTTTTTGATAATCTCCCCGTTCTCACGGGCTTATATTACTTGACTCATACCGTCTCTGTAAATCAAAAAATTGTAAACAAGTTACCCTAAGATACGGCATTAATAATTAGTAACTAGTGTCAATAGAGTGCCGACCCTTCAGGGTAGGTTTCGATAAAATTAAGCCCACAATCATCTTTAAAACCTTGGGACGATATCATAACAATTTTATTCCATAGATTCTCTTTCCCAAACCACGTACACAATAAAGTACGATACTTCATACAACAAATGGTCAATGAATGACCACAGGATTGAACATCCTGTACTGTATAGCTTATTATTAGCTACTTGCGATTCTGGATGGTGGGGCGAGCGTTAAGCGTCACCTTTGCCTCGGTGCGCGGCACGATAACGACGTCGACGGTGCTATCGCCGGCAGCCCTGATGTCTTCTAGCACGTCGGTGATGCAGAGGGAGACCTTCCCCTTCCGTGTCGTCCCGCCACCCGAGCCCGGCACGACGGCGAAGCTTCCGGCGTACTCCATGTGCTGCGGCCCCAGCTGCAACGCCTTGTCCGCGGGCACGTTGATGGCGACGTCGAACTTGTTGTTCGCCTGCGGGTCGAACTCGATGCCGTCGATCACCAGCACCTGCTCTTTCCCTTTCTCCTTGGCCGGGACAGCCACGGCCGGCACCTCCACCACCTGGTTCTGGACCAAGGTGAGCGGGAACTTCAACTCCTTGGTCAGGTCCCGCCGGGCCAGTACCCTCTTCTTCATCGACGGCACAGTTGCCGAGCTGTCCTTCGTCAGCGACGTGATCTTGGGTTTCAGCCACGGCAGGTCCTTGTCGGACTCGGCGTACGTGTAGCCGAGGTTGCTCGTTTTCAGGACGTCGCTGAACTTGATGCGCACCTTCCGCGGGTTCTTGATGTCGTCGTAGAAGACGAAGCTGGTGTCCAGCCAGTCCTGGTCGTCGAAGCCCAGCCCGCCGCCGGCAGACCAGAGGTGCCACATGCGGTCCACGTTGGAGTGGTGCGAGTAGAACAGCGGGTCGTGTCCCGCCGTGCCCAGGAACCCCATGTCGTTGTTGCAGTTGTACTTGTTGGCTGTGTTCTTCAGATCCGCGCTGTGGCTGAGAACGCCGCCGGTGGCCGGGCTGCACTCCGTCGGTGCCTCCTTGCCGACCCAGACGTGCATGGCGGTGTGTGCCATCTGCTCCAGCGCACCCTGGCTGCTCATGTTCTCGATGTTGGTGCAGTACTTCTCTCCCAGGAACACCACAGTGTCCTTGTCGCCGGCACGGCGGCGTACTTGCTAGTATTCGTATATAAGTGGCATTTATTTAATGAATTTCTTCATTCAAAAACATCATGGTACGTACGTATATATACTCATATTATTACGTAGGGAAACGAATAGAGAAATGATTAAACTTGCCTGCTGTTTGTATATGACGCACAGGTTATTGTTGACAAGTTCCATGTATTTTTGGTCCTTTGGCCCCTTGAAAGGAGGGGTGCTGGGGTTTTTCCCGTCGTGTAGGTCGATCAGCTTGTCGAGGTGCGCCTTGTTCCGGTTGGCGTTGTACAGCGGGTTGGCAAAGGAGTCCTTGAAGAGAGCCGGCACCACCATGCCATCCGGCGCGTCCCAGTTCCAGAACGGCAGCGCGAAGGTGCTGTCGTCGATCAGGTCGCCGAGGGCTTTCTCGTAGAAGTACATGTACATGCGGTGCCACGGCGCGAAGATCCACGAGAAGTGCACGTCGAACAGCGGGTCGTCCTTGGACGCCGCCGACTTGTGGTACGTGTAGTAGCCGTCGCAGTAGGCTTGGTGGATGGCTGCCTGCGCCTTGAAGCTCAGCGGGTTCGACTCCGGCAGCGCCTTCATCTTCGCGACTGCCTCCTTGTACTTGTCCTGGTTTTCCCGGCTCAGGAGATGCACCGGCTGCCGGACGCGCGTCACCTTGCTTGCCGGAGTGAAGTCCACCACGGGGGCCGGCGCCAGAGTGCAGGGCTTCTGCTCGGCCGTCTCCGCGTCCGTGCACACCAACATCTTCTCGTTCACCATGTCCGCCCCATGCTGGCACTGTGAAACCGCCGCCGAAACCTTGGCGTCGGCGGACGCGAGGCCCGGGTACCAGGCGAGCCCGGCGGCGACACCGCTCAGACCGTTGAGCATCACGTCCCGCCGGGGCAGCCACAGGAGGCCGTCATTGTCACCCGGGCCGCCACCGTCGGTGGCCCTGCACGACACCGTGCGGCGTCGTCGGAATATGGCGGCAGCGGTCATCTTGGACGACGGGCATGCAGAGGGCGCCGAGACGAGGGGGATGGATGAGGTGGCGCAGGCGCCCGCCATGGTGTTCATGTCTAGAGCTACACGAGATTGCAGTTTGGACCCTGCCACACATCTATCCATACCCAAGGCCACTATATATAGTGCAAAGTGAAAGTGTGAACTGCGTAGACATACATATCTGCGACTGCGAGCAATTAATTGATGGCTTGCAAAAATAAATAATTGTATGGGTGCATTTTGGGACTTCCAAGGTGTTGCGCTATGGTCACCTGAGTAGCATCTAGCATGTATGAGTTTGACTCCCCGTGAGAGCGAATTAAAAATGTTTGAGAAAAAAAATACTCTCTCCGTCTCAAATTGTAAGTGATTCCAAAAATCTTAGAGAGTTAAAACTTTTTAAATTTGACCAAATTTGTACAATAAGATAATAACAATTAGGATGTCTATTAAGTATCAATGAATTCTTCATTAATTGTAGTTTCATGCTATATCAATTTAACATCATAAAGCTTTGTAATTTTTTCTATAATTTTGGTTTAACTTAAAATGTTTTAACTTTCTAAGATTATTGAAACGACTTCCAATCTGGAACGGAGGGAGTAGGTAGGGTTACCATGTGTTGCGCTAGTGATACCAAGAGAAGATTTTAGCTTCGCTCCTCACATTGCAGGTAGTCAAGCTAACTTCGAGTGATGCTGGGAAAGTGAGGAGTGTGGCGCACACACATGCACCGGTGGCCAGCAATACCCAATCAATAAAAGTAACACGAGGAAAGCAGAGCACGCGGCGAGTCTGTTACATATGATGAAAGAGCAAGGAACGAGTCATTTCCATTTTTTATTTTGTTTTGCTTGCATGGTGCTGAGATGGTGGCTCTCTGAAGTGATGCCGAGTGATACCACACGTTACACCCTGTGAAGCGTGATGCTCAAATAAGTGGGCGTGCTAGGCTTTTTTTTTTGTTGCTTACAATTGTTCAGGGTCTTACATCCACACCCACACCCACACATTCTACTAGCTTTTTTGTCAAAACGTGCATGGCACGTGTTTCATTAAGAAGTTGAAGGCTTACCGTCATTACGCCGTCGCGAGATGTCATAAGTAATACGATTAACATGGACAAAAGGCACCGCTAAGCGGTGTTGTGACTAAGAAACTAATTGTGCGACCTAAGAGCTTGCTAAGTGGTGCCCGCTAGGAGACAAAAAAAGCGACGTTTAGCAGACAGTGCTCAATCCGGCACTAGTGTTGCGCATCCCCTGCGCGTGCTCATCATCGGAAAGAGCTCATGCATGGCTGCCACTTTGGATACTAAAAGCAGCTCCACGAATATGTTGTGGAACCTGTCCGCAATCGGTGCATCAGGCGAGTTGAGGCTCTGGTCCTGGCTGCATGGCTTCCACTTGCTGAGTAGGACTTTCTCTGCTTGTTTCTCACTAAGCTAGATGAAAGCATCTAGGCCCCTTTGATGTGGGTTTCGATGATTGATGACAATATAGATTACTATGACTAACGTGTGTTTTGCAGAAACAATGTGAGTTATGGTCATGGTAATGGAATCTCGTGCAATTTGGTTGGCATGCCCTCTTATCGATGGAAATCGTTTCGGTTTTCAAAGGTTGGACGACAAGGTTAAGGACGGTTAGTTCCGATTGTCGATGGTGTTGAGAGACATCGGATTAGTCGTTAGGACTTTATCTTTTCTCCTTTGGCCGTACTATTAAGGGGGGTGCAAATGGGTAGCTTGACCTAGTTGAGTCTCGGGTTTAGGTGTGGTGCACACTGGTGAAATCTTAACGCTAGGAAGTTACTTGTGAGCCCTGAGAGTCTTTGAAGTCGTCGCCGTTTTCAAAGGATCGCTGATCGAGTGAAAACGGGAGCTTCAACAGGCGCCGGACGCGCCAGCCGTGGGCGCCGGACGCGTCGTCCGGCGCACGGTGAACTCTTCGCTGGTCTCGCTCGAGGGCGGACGCGCGGTCCAGCGTCCGCGCTCGGCCGGACGCGGACCAGAAACTTTCTGGAGCCGGCCTTGGGACAAAGTGCGCTCCGGACGCGCTCCAGACTCTGGCGCCGGACGCGTCCGGCGTGTGCACTGTAGCTCAACGGCTAGCTGACCGTTGAATCCTTTTAAGCGCCGGACGCGTCCGGCGTCCGGCGCTCTCGACTGAGCTGAATTGCGGGGTAACGGTTGGATTTCAGCCTTGGCTATAAATACAACCACACCCCCTCCATTTCGGTTCTCTTGCTCATTTGTTCAGCTGATAGCCACTTTGTGAGAGCAGGAGAGTTGCAAGAGTCTCATGACTTGAAGAGATTTGAGAATCCATGAGTTCATGAGCAAATCGAGAGTAGCTAGTGTGCATCCACTCTTCTCCCTAGACTTTGCAAGGTCAAGTGAGAGTTTGTGCTTGTTACTCTTGGTGATCGCCATCACCTAGACGGCTTGGTGGTGATTGGAGCTTGGTGATCATCCGGCGGTGCTTGTGGATGACCCAACTCATCTTGTGAGCTGCGGTTCTTGGCGATTCACCGCGTCGGAGCGACGAAGAATCAGCCCTAGAGAGCACTTGGTCCTTGCGAGGATCAAGGGGGAGCTACACCCTTGCGCGGGTGCTCCAACGAGGACTAGTGGAGAGTGGCGACTCTCCGATACCTCGGAAAAAGATCGCCGTGTTCCTTGTCCCCTTAATTTCCGCATTTATTTTCTAGCACTTACATTCTTGCAATTACTTTCATAGTATTGCCATGCTAGAATAGGATTGGAACTTAGGTGCAAAACTCTAGTTGATCGATTGTCTAGGAACACACATAGGCACAAAGGGGTGAATCATGGGCTAGTAGGTTTAATTCCGAGATAATTTTCAGAATTAGCCCAATTCACCCCCCCCCCTCTTGGGCATCTTGATCCTTTCAAGTGGTATCGAGCCGGTTTGCTCTAAATTAGGCTTAACCGCCTAGAGTAAAGATGTCCCATGGGGATGGACCTCCTCCCATGTTCGAGGGAGACGATTTTCCTTATTGGAAAATTCGCATGGAAGCACATTTAGAAGCGATAGATGTTGGATGCTTCCGTGCCGCTTCTCAAGGACTCCCAAAACCCAAGGATTCAGCTAACCTTGTCGGTGAAGAGGCTAACTATGAGAAGTGGAATGCAAAGGCAAGGAACGCTATATTCCGCGGTCTTTGCAAGGATGTGTTCAATCGCGTTAGGAACCACAAGGACGCCCATGCACTATGGTCCGACCTTGTGCGCTCCATGAGGGAACTAAGAGTGAGCGTGAGGAACGCTATCATCTTGTTATGCGCAAGTTAAATTCTTTTGAGATGAAAGCTAATGAAAGTGCTAATGAGATGTATTCCCGTTTGAACACTATTGTAGAGGAACTCAATGGGCTTGGACTCAATCAAATGTCGCCATCCGATGTTGCAAGAAAGATCCTATGTGTCCTCCCCATTGAGAAATATGGGCACATTGTCACCGTGCTTCACCAAGGTGATCTTTCCAATGCTACACCGACTCAAATATTGGGAAAGATCAATGCTCATGAGATGTACATGCATCTCACCCCCGAGGATGGCTCATCATCCAAGAAGAAAGATTTGGCCCTCAATGCAAGTCACTCAAGAAAAGGCAAGGCCAAGGCAACTCATGATGATTCTAGTGATGCTGAAATTGATGATGTGAGTCTTGCTCTCATGGTGAAGAAGACCACCAAGATGTTGAAGAAGCTCAACAAAAATGGTGTCAAGTTTGATGGCAAGAAGAAGAAGTTCTTCACAAGTAGCAAAAGGAAGCCCATCTCCGAAATGGAGTGCTTCAACCGCCGCAAGACTGGACATCTAGCTCATCAATGTCCGGAGCCTCCAAGAGACAAGAAGTACAAGAAGAAGAAGGGCAAGGACAAGAAGGATGACTCAAGTGATGATGAAGAAAAAAGAAAAGAAGAAGAAAGACAAGCATCACAAGAAGAAGGAAGAAAAGAAAGAGCATCACAAGAAGAAGGATGGCAAGGCATATATTGTTGGTGACTGGCTCACCGATATTGAATCTTCTTGTGGGTCATTCGATGAGGAAAGTGATGATGAAGGAGTGGCTGCTATTGGCATTGGATCTTCACCACCTCCACAAATCTTGCCATCATCATCTACTCCATCCCACTTTTGCCTTATGGCTAAAAGTGAAAAGAAGGTACATTCCAAACATGGTGATAGTGATGATAGTGGTAGTGAAAGTGATAGTGATGATGAGTATGAGTCACCTACCTATGATGAGCTTGTTAAATTGCTTAGAAAGTATTCAAAAACCATCATTAAGACTAGAGGAAGATGTGATGAGCTTGATAGTGAAAATACCTCTCTTCTAGAAAAGATGGAAGCTATGCAGAAAACTAGTGATGAGCTTAGAGATCAAAATGAAATCATATCCTCTAAACTCAAGGAACTCAAAGCTTCTTCAAAAGAGCTTAAAGTTGAAAATGAGAACCTTGAGAAGAAGCATGATGAGCTCAAATCTAGTTATAGCTCTCTAAAAGAGGAGTACACAACTATTAAAGTTGATCATGGGAATCTAGCGATGGCTTATGAGCTTCTTACCGAAAACACATGAGGCTACTAACAATGTTGCTAAGAATGATGTAGCTACATCATGTGATGAGATCATTGAGCAAGGTGCTAGCAGCAAAGGCAAGTCGCTGGTGGTGATCGAACACTATGATGACTATGTCAAGATAAAGAATGAAAATGAACAGCTCAAGAAAGACCTTGAACGAGCAAAAATCAGTCACACCGTCACTATTGAAGATGAGGGACTAGCACTTGAGAATGAGAAGCTCAAAGAAGAGAACAAAAGACTCCACTTTGAGATGTCATGCTTGAAGCAATCAACAAATGAGTCACTTCTAGAAGAGAACAAGAAGCTCAAGCAAGAGAAAGAACACCTCAAGATTGGACTGAGCAAGTTTGCAAAAGGAAAGTCACTTCAAAGTGAGCTCTTGATGAACACCGTGATGAAGACCGATAGAAGTGGCATTGGGTTCAAGTCACATCAAGAGAAGCAACATCAAGCAAAGCAAGCAAGTCAACAAAAGCAAAAGCCAAAGCCAAAGCCAAAGAGATGTTTTGAGTGTGGACAAGAAGGTCACTTTGCTCATGAGTGTGAAACTCCACCACCACAACCCTTGCCCAAGCATGCTAGACCCTTTGCATACAATGCTCATTATGTGGTTAGAAAGGATTCAAAAGGACAAGTGAATGTCACCTTCTTAGGTCCCCCCAATAAGAATAGGCCTAAGCAAATTTGGGTTGCAAAGTCACTAGTAGAGAAAGTCAAGGGCCCTCAACAAGTTTGGGTCCCTAAACCTCAAGCTTGATCTCTTGTGTGTAGGTGAACTACAGGACCGGTGGAAGTCATTGGGTTATTGATAGTGGCTGCACTCAACATATGACCGGTGAACCTCGTATGTTTGCCTCACTAGATGAAGGGGAGCAAAATCAAGATATGATCACATTTGGTGATAATTCAAAGGGCAAAGTCAAGAGTTTGGGCAAAGTTGCAATATCAAATGATCACTCTTTGTCAAATGTGCTTTATGTTAAACCATTGAGCTTCAACTTGATGTCATGGGTCAATTGTGTGATCTTGGATTCAAATGCTTGTTTGATGAGAAGGAAGTGATAGTGTCAAAGAAAGAAGACTCAACCGTGATATTCAAAGGCTTTAGATGCAACAATCTCTATCTAGTGGATTTCACCTCCGAAGATGCAAATCGAATGTTTGTTTGTTGTCCAAGACTTCACTTGGGTGGTTGTGGCATAGGAGGCTAGCACATGTTGGGATGAGTACACTCAAGAAGCTTTTGAAGAAAGAGTTAGTGAGGGGCTTGAAAGATGTTAAATTTGAAAAGGACAAACCTTGTAGTGCATGTCAAGCCGGCAAGCAAGTTGCAAACACTCATCCAACCAAAGCTTTTCTATCAACTTCAAGAGTGCTAGAGTTGCTGCATATGGATCTATTTGGACCAACTACGTACAAGAGTCTTGGTGGGAAACTCCATTGTCTAGTGATTGTTGATGACTTCTCAAGATACACATGGACCTTCTTTCTTCGTGACAAATCCGAAGCTACTCCTTGCTTCAAGAAGTTTGCAAAGAAAGCTCAAAATGAATTTGATGTCAAGATCAAGAAAATTAGAAGTGACAATGGCAAAGAATTTGACAACACCAACATTGAAGCTTATTGTGATGAAGTTGGGATTAAACATGAAGTCTCATCCACCTACACACCTCAGCAAAACGGCATAGTTGAGAGGAAGAACCGGACCTTAATCACTCTAGCAAGAACAATGCTTGATGAGTACAACACCCCAGAACTTGTGGGCTGAAGCTATCAACACAAAGATGCTATGCATCAAATCGGTTATATCTTCATAAGTTTCATGGCAAGACCCCTATGAACCGCTCAATGGGAAGAAGCCGGACGTCTCCTACTTAGGGTGTTTGGCGCAAATGCTACATCTACAAGAAAAGGCAACACCTAGGGAAGTTTCAAAGACGTTGTGATATTGGTTTTCTTGTTGGTTACTCATCAAAATCCAAAGCATATCGAGTATTCAACCATGCCACTTTGGTTTGGTAGAAGAAACATATGATGTGGAGTTTGATGAATCTAGCGGCTCCCAAGGAGCAATTGAGAATCTTGATGATGTAGGTGATGAACCATTGAGGGAAGCAATGAAGAGCATGCCGGTGGGAGACATCAAGCCTAAAGAAGATGATGATGAAGTGCAAGTCATTGACAAGCCTTTCTCTTCTTCAAGTGTGCCTCAAGATGACAAGGAAAAAGATGGGATGACTCGAAAATGAAGACACTCATGTTTCCCATGAACAAAGAGAGGCACAAGCTCAAGATGTTGATGCTCCTCAACCTACTCCTCAAGTGGTTGAAAAGAGAATTCCCAAACTCCACGATCATCCACAAGATCAAATCATAGGGAGTCCATCAAGGGGTGTAATGACTCGATCTCAAAGACTTGCTAGCTTTGCCGAACATCACTCGTTTGTTTCTTGTGTTGAGCCAAAGGATGTAGGTGAAGCTCTTCAAGATCCGGATTGGGTGAATGCCATGCATGAAGAATTGAACAACTTCACCCGCAACAAGGTTTGGACACTTGAAGAGCGTCCCAAAAATGCAAGAATCATAGGCACCAAGTGGGTGTTCCGCAACAAGCAAGATGACCAAGGCAATGTTGTGAGAAACAAGGCAAGGCTCGTGGCAAAGGGGTTCTCTCAAGTTGAAGGCCTAGATTTTGGAGAGACCTTTGCACCGGTTGCTAGACTTGAAGCCATCCGTATCCTCCTTGCATATGCTTCACACCATGAAATGAAACTATTTCAAATGGATGTGAAGAGTGCATTTCTTAATGGTTTCATTAATGAGCTTGTTTATGTTGATCAACCTCCGGGTTCGAAGACCCTAGCTGTCCTAATCATGTTTTCGAGGTTGTCCAAGGCACTTTATGGGCTCAAGCAAGCCCCTAGAGCATGGTATGAGCGCCTTAGGGACTTCCTCATTGAGAAGGGGTTCACCATCGGGAAGGTTGACACCACACTCTTCACCAAGAAGCTTAATGGAGAGATCTTCATTTGTCAAGTATATGTTGATGATATCATCTTCGGCTCAACAAATGAAGAAGAATGCAAGAAGTTTGGTGACATGATGTCAAAAGAGTTCGAGATGTCTATGATTGGTGAGCTCAACTTCTTCCTTGGTTTTCAAATCAAGCAAATGAAGGAAGGGACCTTCATATCTCAAGAGAAGTACACCAAGGACCTCCTCAAGAGGTTTGATATGAAGGATTGCAAGCCAATCAACACTCCCATGGCATCTAATGGGCATCTCGACCTTGATGTGGAAGGTAACTCGTGGATCAAACTCTTTACCGCTCTATGATCGGTAGCTTGTTGTACCTCACCGCATCTAGGCCCGACATCATGTTTAGTGTGTGTATGTGTGCTCGTTTCCAAGCCGATCCTAAGGAAGCTCACCGAGTGCTTGTCAAGAGAATCCTTAGGTACTTGCAGCTAACCCCAAGCATTGGTCTATGGTATCCCAAAGGAGCAAGATTCCAACTTGTTGGCTATTCCGATTCGGATTATGCCGGTTGCAAAATTGATAGAAAAAGCACATCCGGAGGGTGCCATTTGCTTGGGAGGTCACTTGTCTCTTGGTCATCAAAGAAGGTAAGTTGTTGCTCTATCTACAATCGAGCGAGTACATAGCAGCGGGGGCTTGTTGTGCACAAATCTTGTACATGAAACAAACCCTTCTTGACTATGGAGTGAATCTTGGTCAAGTGACTCTCTTGTGCGACAATGAGAGTGCGGTGAAGATTGCAAACAACCCGGTTCAACACTCTCGCACAAAGCATATAGATATCCGCCACCACTTTCTTAGAGATCATGTCTCTAAAAAGGATATATCTCTAGAAGGTGTGAGAAGTGAGGATCAATTAGCGGATATCTTCACAAAGCCTGTTGTTTCGTCCCTTTGGGGTTGCACCCCCTAAGGGACCAAAACAGGAGATACTAGAGACACAGAACTACAAAACGAAACGAACAACACGAACCTTATATTCCTCGTGCTCCGGCTAAAACGCACGGAGTCCAAAAACGCACGGAGTCCAGAAGTCCTTTACAACATCCCCAGAAGGGTGTATTTATAGGAAGTCGTATTGCCTTATGTACAAGAATGCCCCTGGCAACCCTAATTTCAACGTACGGGAACAACCGACACGGGGCAGACAAGTAAATGGCCCGAGGGCCCACCCTTGCCGGCCAACCACCGACCGTCGCACATCCGGATTCTTCTTCCTGCCTGGCTGCCAAATGCGTCCATGCTTGCACCGAATGTGCGCCTGCCCACGCTATCGGGTTTCCTCCTGGCGCCCTGCGTTGATGCCGAATGCGCGTCCTCCCGCGCTATCGGGGCTTCCACCTGGCGCCCTGCGTAGATGCCGAATGCGCGTCCTCCCGCGCTATCGGGGCTTCCGCCTGGCGCCCTGCGTTGATGCCGAATGCGCGTCCTCCCGCGCTATCGGGGCTTCCGCCTGGCGCCCTGCGTAGATGCCGAATGCGCGTCCTCCCGCGCTATCGGGGCTTCCGCCTGGCGCCCTGCGTTCATGCCGAATGCGCGTCCTCCCGCGCTATCGGGGCTTCCGCCTGGCGCCCTGCGTAGATGCCGAATGCGCGTCCTCCCACGCTATCGGGGCTTCCGCCTGGCGCCCTGCGTTGATGCCGAATGCGCGTCCTCCAGCGCTATCGGGGCTTCCGCCTGGCGCCCTGCGTTGACGCCGAATGCGCGTCCTCCCGCGCTATCGGCCGTGCCTGCGTACATTAAACACAAGAGGCGCACACAATCAGGGGGGGCGGGGTGGCCAATTCCACTCCTGCCCCCAACAAAGCCATTGGATGAATCAACCTTTTGTAGGTTAAGGAATGAGCTCAATATCCTTGACCTAAGCAACTTCACAAGGAAGAGGTGAAAGGTGTTGTCGGTTGCATTGCATTGTTTATAGAGCACGTTTAAATTTCTGTAATGCATATAGGGCTTGTCTAACATGGTTAAGATAACACTCTTCGGAGGTGTGAAGAAGCTTACCCTTGGTTCAAACCTGACAAGCCACCTAGATTCAAACTCCAGTAATTTTAATTGCTTGTGTGTTGCTCTTCGTTTCTTTTCGTTTATTTCTTGAGCAACCTCTGTGTTCGTCCATGAATTGAGAAAGCTTTTGATGCTTATATTGGTTTAGAAACTCAAGCTCATGGCCATACGTTGTTTCTCGCTCGCGTTTATTGCCTATTTTCGAAAAACTATGTGTAGCCTATGGCAAACTATTTTGAAAATTGAGGGTTTGAGAGTGAGGATCTCATATTGACTCCAAACTGTGTTTAGTTGCATCTTAAAAAGTTTGGAAATCAATTGGGAGCAGGTGCCGCGAAGAAAGGCTCCATTTCAGCTCTTCATAGAGCGGACGCACCTTCAAGACTCGGCGGACGCGTCCGGCGCCTTATGAAAAGTCAGCGCAGAAGAAGTCAGATGTTCAAGAAGGGCCGGACGCTCAACAGTGTTTCTCCCGCGTCTGGCGACCGCGTTTGCACCGCGTCCGGCGATATCAGTCTGAGCAGAAGTCTTTCTGATGTCTCTGGTCGGCGTCCGGCGAAGCCCCGGACTCAACCCGGACGCGTCCGGCGCAACGAGGAAGTGTGCAAGTGCTTTTAATCTGACACGTGGGGCCACCTTATTTCCTTATTCTTCTTCAATCGGCCCGCGGCCTTCTCCTCCTCCAGCAACCGTCGGCGCGCCGCCTCGCCACCCAAACCCTACCTTTCGCCGTCGCGCCGCCCAGTTGTCCCGCGCCGCCCTGTTTCCTCTCGCTCGCTCGCCCGCAAGCCTCCGCCATTGATTCATCCGGCCGCCGCGCCCATTCCTCAGGCCAGCGCCGCCCCGACTCGCCGCAGTGACCACTGGCGCCGCCATTGACGCCGCCACTCGAGGTCGTCATCTTCTCCGGTGAGCTCAGGCTGTCCCGTCCACGGCATATCCCTCTGTGATCGTCTCCTCCACGTGTTTGCTCGCCGCAAGGCGTCATACATGAGCAAGGGAAGCCGATCCATTGTGAGCTCACACCCTGTCCTCAAGGTGTTCGTTGAAATGCCCCAACCAGTTCTCTTGGCTCACTGCTTCGATTCCTTTCACCATCTTCATGCAGTGATCAAGCCCTTGTCTTGAGGTGTGCCCTACGCCGTCATTTCTTCTCTCTTCACAGGAGTTCGTCGTGTCATAGGTATATTGCCCGATTCTATCTAACTCTTATCCAATTGCTATGCTTCCGATAGGTCCTCGCTTCTCTAGAAAATGCTTATGGTTATATATTCCCCTATTCCATTTCTTGCGCCGAGCCGGTCTCTTGGGTTCCGACAAGGAGGCGAGGAGTTAACTCTAGGCCAAGCCTAGGAGTATGGTTTGAGGCCAAGCCTCACAAGTGGCAGTTCATCTTCTTGCAGCTTGTTTGATTGATCAAGATAGTGTCAGTGATGCCAAGGTGCAAGGGTACCGGCAGAGGTTCAGGGGGAGATGATGATCCAAATAGAAGACCAAATCTTCCTAAGATGGTTGAGAAGGCGAAAGGCAAGAAAGTCTTGGCCATCAGGAAAAGGAAGAGGCAGCCACTAGATGCTCAGGCAGCAGCAGAGCGTGCTGAGAGGAGGGCTCGCAGGGGTGCAGGCATTCTGATACAAGAGCCTGGATCAGCAGAAGCACAGGAGGGAGAGGCAGAGGCCCCAGAGGCAGAGGAGACCACACTTGAGCAGCAGGATCTTTCTCCTTTACGACGGTCCTCCCGTCGGGACTCTCCAGCCAGCAAAGCGGCTCGCGATCCACGGAGTCGAGTCCTTCTTCCACTCCATAGAGACAGCCCAGCCAGGGCTCTACAGACCTAGATTGAGTACGGAGGAGCTGTTGAAGGAAGTGCAAAGAAGATACGGAGGCTATCGAGCGGTGGACATAAACACCTGGTTTCCACCTTCCAGAGAGAGAGCCGGTGCACCTTATTACACAGCCTTTGCACAAGTCCCTAGTTGAGGCATACAGCGCGTAAATCAAAGATCACCAAGCAGAGGACAAGTGATAGCCGACACTTTCTCACATGTGTTGGGCCAGCCTTCAGAGAGTATTTGGGTGCACCGGGCATGATTGATCTAATTGGAAGATCGGCACATATATTCCGAATGGGTGTTAGAGTTCTATGCTACATTGTGGATTGCTCCAAATTATTCACTCATTTCATACACCATTCGTGGTCGAGATTTAACTTGTCCAAAGTTGAGGAAGCCAGAACTTCTTGGGGATTTCGGAGCAGCCCATCAAGCCGCATCACCGTGCTTTCCAGAATTGAGCCACCCCGTCGTGCACGGGGAGGAGTAGTGCCACCTCCCGAGATCATGAGAGAGGTCTTTGGACCTAACTTTGGTGCGTGGTCGAGCGGGACACCACAGGATGAGCTACGCCTTGCTCGAGTCCTTGATCAGATTCAGAGGTACACAATTCTTGCTAGGCCCGGTTTCAGAACGGGTTCACTAGGCTCCAGCAGTAGGTAGTGTCACATCTTGTGAGGAAGATTCCTTTGACATCCGGGATTTGATTCTTTGTGATATGGAGGATGTTATCTATGGGAGCTTCACCAAACACCGGCTAATGCACTATGCTCATTGGATCACCCGGCTCATCTATAGAAATGGTGATCTTCCGACTCGATCGTAAAGGAATATGAAGATCCGCTGAATTATGAGGTGTTTGGCTCCTATGATGCTTCACGATTGTCGAGTCACCGAGATGCTCCTCCGGGGTCATTCCTCGCCATGGAGATCTAGTTACGAGACAAGAGGAGCTGAGCGGGATGCTAGAGTTGAGCAGCTAGCGCGAGATGAAGAAGCGAGCTTGCGAAGCCGAGGCAAGCAGGATATGAGATCACTACCTCGACTCGAGGATGATGAGGAGTACTACATTCCGGTTCGTCCTCCTCGTCGCATGATGCGTAGGCGGGCGGTTCGGGGAGCAGCCATTGAGCGCTTGACTCGTGTACTTGACAAGGTTGGTCGCCAACAGGAGCGTGCCGAGGAGCGGCATGAGATTGCTCTAGCCGAGATACGAGCTCGCCGGGATGCACAAGATCAGCTACAGCAAAGAAAGCACCCGGCAGACTATGACTTTGATTGCTTCACTATTTCAGCGAGACAGTGCCACGGTACCTCGGGAATTCTTCCTCGGCTCCGAGTCACCGGCGGGACGGACATTGGGAGTAGGACCTTCTCGAGATGCCGATCCACGAGTGCCGGCTTACCGGCTTCGTGCATAGCACCTTCTTCTCCAGCAGTTCAGGTGTCCCCTGGTTTTCCACGGATCTCCACTGGCTTCTCACCTGTTGGCTCTCATCTGTTATTCACTCCAGACTCAGGTGCAGCCCATCATCAGGCTTCCTACAGTGCACTCACAGGAGAGGCGACACCTGAGTACATGAGACAGCCTATTCAGCATGACTCGCAACCTCAGCAGCAGCAGATTCCTCCAGTGACAGGCACCGGCACATCAGGCACTATACCTTCCTCAGTGGCTTCTACAGATCCTCTTCCCACTACTGAGGCAGTACCACAGGTGGCTCCTACTCTTCCACTTGCTGCACCGTCCGAGCCACAGGGTCAGCCAGAGATAGCTCTAGTCACAGTGCCAACCACGGAGACAGCGACAGTTACAGTGTCAGTTGAGCAGACCCAGACCGCTTCACCGCCAGCACCTCAGCCAGAGGGTCAGCAGGCTCCTGTCACTCAGTCCCAGCAGAGCTCAGATGACAGCCCAGATGATGCTACAGCGTTCGTCATTGCTCCACATCCTCGTGAGACCGGCTCGTCTGCTCCTTCCACCCCTCAGCCTTAGGTTTTGGTCCTTGATGCCAAAGGGGGAGAGTTGGGAGTATGTAGACTTAGGGGGAGCTCTCAGCTTGGGATTTGGTTCTTTTGATTGATACATTTGCATGCATCATGTTTACTTTATGCATTGTATGATATGTGTGAGGTACTTTCAATCGCAGTGACATATGCTCTTCGGTTTGGTATCACCTTCTATGTCACCTGGCTCTTTGCTCATATGTGCTTGGCTTCCGCGTTTTACTCTGATTCCATATGAGCTATGCTTTTGTCTTGTGCTAACTCATTTTTGCAGATTATATGAGCGCAGATCTTTTGGTTTGATGTCACATGAGTCATTCTAACCTTTGCTCTTATTGTCAAAAGGCTCATGTGAATCAAACATGCTTGAAAACCTCAACTAAACTCTTCATACTCCAGAGGTTGTCATCAATCACCAAAAAGGGGGAGATTGAAAGCATCTAGGCCCCTTTGATGTGGGTTTCGATGATTGATGACAATATAGATTACTATGACTAACGTGTGTTTTGCAGAAACAATGTGAGTTATGGTCATGGTAATGGAATCTCAGGCAATTTGGTTGGCATGCCCTCTTATCGATGGAAATCGTTTCGGTTTTCAAAGGTTGGACGACAAGGTTAAGGACGGTTAGTTCCGATTGTCGATGGTGTTGAGAGACATCGGATTAGTCGTTAGGACTTTATCTTTTCTCCTTTGGCCGTACTATTAAGGGGGGTGCAAATGGGTAGCTTGACCTAGTTGAGTCTCGGGTTTAGGTGTGGTGCACACTGGTGAAATCTTAGCGCTAGGAAGTTACTTGTGAGCCCTGAGAGTCTTTGAAGTCGTCGCCGTTTTCAAAGGATCGCTGATCGAGTGAAAACGGGAGCTTCAACAGGCGCCGGACGCGCCAGCCGTGGGCGCCGGACGCGTCCGGCGCACGGTGAACTCTTCTGCTGGTCTGCTCTGAGGGGCGGACGCGCGGTCCCGCGTCCGGCGCTCGGCCGGACGCGGACCAGAAACTTTCTGGAGCCGGCCTTGGGACAAAGTGCGCTCCGGACGCGCTCCGGACTCTGGCGCCGGACGCGTCCGGCGTGTGCACTGTAGCTCAACGGCTAGCTGACCGTTTGAATCCTTTTAAGCGCCGGACGCGTCCGGCGCTCTCGACTGAGCTGAATTGCTGGGTAACGGTTGGATTTCAGCCTTGGCTATAAATACAACCACACCCCCTCCATTTCGGTTCTCTTGCTCATTTGTTCAGCTGATAGCCACCTTGTGAGAGCAGGAGAGTTGCAAGAGCCTCATGACTTGAAGAGATTTGAGAATCCATGAGTTCATGAGCAAATCGAGAGTAGCTAGTGTGCATCCACTCTTCTCCCTAGACTTTGCGAGGTCAAGTGAGAGTTTGTGCTTGTTACTCTTGGTGATCGCCATCACCTAGACGGCTTGGTGGTGATTGGAGCTTGGTGATCATCCGGCGGTGCTTGTGGATGACCCAACTCATCTTGTGAGCGGTTCTTGGCGATTCACCGCGTCGGAGCGACGAAGAATCAGCCCTAGAGAGCACTTGGTCCTTGCGAGGATCAAGGGGGAGCTACACCCTTGCGCGGGTGCTCCAACAAGGACTAGTGGAGAGTGGCGACTCTCCGATACCTCGGGAAAAAGATCGCCGTGTTCCTTGTCCCCTTAATTTCCGCATTTATTTTCTAGCACTTACATTCTTGCAATTACTTTCATAGTATTGCCATGCTAGAATAGGATTGGAACTTAGGGTGCAAAACTCTAGTTGATCGATTGTCTAGGAACACACATAGGCACAAAGGGGTGAATCATGGGCTAGTAGGTTTAATTCCGAGAGAATTTTTAGAATTAGCCCAATTCACCCCCCCCCCCTCTTGGGCATCTTGATCCTTTCACTAGAAAAGGATATTAGTGACATGTCCAGAGGGTCATTAGTCATGCATAAAAGACGTGTCACCATTCTTGCGTCTGTGATAAGGGAACATCAGTGACGTGTGTCAATGATACCAAGATAGAAGTGACGTGTATTTAGTACACGCGTCCGTCACTGATATGAAGATACAAGTGACTCGAATTTAGTACACGCGTCACTAACAACAGGAAAATGCATCAATGATACGAAGATGCGAGTGTCACTAACAACGGAAAAAACGCCTCACCGGTAATGAGGTATTACTGACATGGGATGACAATCCACATCACTAATAAGTTCATATGAGCAACACGCACTGCAGATACGTGTCACTAATAATGATTTATGAGTGACACACACATGCGTCACTAATAAGGAGATATAAGTGTCACACACTAAGAATATGTGTCACTTATAATTTGATATCAGTGACTCATGTCTACCTAACATGTCACTGATAGCATAACAAGTGACGGGTGTACATCTCAGATAGGATCATATGGTTACATGTCTATTCTTTAACGTCACTCGTATTTTTCATCAGAGCCACACATACCACAATGTTCACAGATAATATAAATATGAAAGCCATCAATATATTACAACATGTTTACTCGACCCACAGTGATAATAGCAAACACACATCACTGGTGGCAGGTAATGGAATTCTCCTTTCTTCTGGATGACCTCTAGCTTTTCTCTAATCATGCAAACGTTGATGGGCGTTGTCAACACTTCAAATTCCTGTGTGGTCAAGATAGAGCTTTGGTAAAAAATAAAACATGGTACAGTACAATGTAGAAGAACATGGCTGGATGTTGGTGCTTGATTTCAGATTTTGTTAGTTGCATTTTTACTATGCATAAGAATTGGTACGAGGGCACTAGCAACTGCCTGCCTGCTTGCACGACAGATCTTATGGTTCTGCCAAAGTGAAAATTCAGAGGAAGGGAGGGAGCAGAAAGCGCTGCCTGCCACACAAAAACGGCTTAGCTGCAGGAGCTGACCAACTTAGTATGTGTGTCAAAAGATATTGCAATGCCACAAATAAATTTAGACGACTTTTCTCTCTCTCAAATGGATCCATCACGCAAGGAAAAAGCGGCACCAGGACAAAAAATATCTATCTGTCAAGATATTTTTACCCCAGCAGTTGCAGCAGGCAGGTCCATGCTTAATGATCAGATTAGTGCCGCCAAGCTAGGGCCTAAGGAAACACTTTTCCTCAAATGAATGAATGCAAATCGAGAGGATCCGGTACGACCACCTTCTTTTTTCAGTCCGGTTCTGCTAAGATAAGCAGCAGGAGCACCTTTTTGTTTCTTTTGTACTAAATGGAATGCATTATGGGTGTGTTAGAGAAAAAAGGCTAGGGTTTGATCATAAATCACATATTATCAACTGCACATGGATGCCTCGTACTATAGTACTAGTAGTAATAATATAGATCACTGATGACATGCCTGCCTTTGCCTGCTCGCACAAGGCTGGTCAGGCACAGCAAAGTCACTGTCGTATATATAGAGGACATAATAGAAGAGACAGGCAAAGCATCATCCAACTGTTACAGAAAACCAAATGGTCCAAACAACTCAAATGTGGTGGTTGGTTGTTGTTGTTATCGAGTGCAGGTATGAATAGATATGAATACCTTAGGGCATTCCAAGTTTGTCTTTCTCATTCCTAAAATCAAGTGGTGTGCAGCATAGAAGCCCACATAACTTGTCAGAAGATTGCTGTTGGCACTGCACATAATACACTTCATTAATTAGATGTGAATACACACACAATCATTTGAAAATGGAAGTTGAACACAGTACTTAATTACTAGAGCCACTATTGACTTTTTGGTCTACACGACGCACGAAACACGTACGGCGCTAAATGTGGATGCATATGCATGTGAGATGCTGGTGCAGCCGCTATCAGCGAGCAACTGTATCTCTGTATAGTAATGAAGGAAAACGAGGACTCGTGATTAGCACGCGCATATGTTCCGGTTTAGTGAGAGCGACTTAATTAGATCGTCGTACAGACGTGTCATCGATCGTAATGAGAACGACTTAGGCAGCGCGCGGCCTGGGCGTCCGGGCCTGAATCGTGATACACGAGAGTACACTTATGCATGCATTGTCTGGACCACCTCGATTGTGCCATGGTTGGTCACGGTGTCAGCGGTGAACCAAGAATAAACATGAAAATTAAGACTAATATAGATAACTAGTGGTCTCGAATAGTTCATAAAAAACTTTCCCTACAAACTCACTGACAACTAGAGCAAAGGTAACCAAGAGCAGCAACCTTCTCAGGAAGTTAATCTGGAAAACCATCAAGAGCTTAACAATCTGATTGATCAGCTGGAGGATAACCAGGCTTCTCAAAATGCCCAGCTCCAACAGGATATTGCTATTGGAAATGATAGTCAAAATGTCCAGCTGCAACTTGCCATGAACAATGACGTGGTAGATCAGGAGCCTAATGATAATGCTGAAGACCTGGGGCCAATTGGCCTGCTGCCTGAAAACTTGGACATTGATCAGACTAGTGTAACACAGAACCAGCTGATTGGTGAGCCTCAAAACAATCAGCTTCAGGTTGGTTTCATGCTAGCCCCACAGCTCCAAGATCAATACTGTTCTATCTATTGCAATTGGAATCAGGATAAAACTGGTGCTCATGCAGAAAAGTTCTGGAACCAATATGTCTGCTCAGGTAATGCAAACTGTTCTTTTGTCAAGATTCCAACACATTGGGTCCAATTTTTCTCATTGCTTCTGATGTCCTCAGGAACATTTGGAAATGCAAAGGATCTGCTGACTTCAGGTGCAGCAGTTTGCCTTGCTGAAAATCAAGGTATCCTGTCCCTACCTGTACCACAAAGATTCAGTTCTTCCATTCAATTACCAGAAAACATGACACCTGCATGTGTAGGTGATGAATCAGAAAATGGAAACAACAGGCTAAAAGGGAAGGAACCTGTTATTGAGGACAGCAATGCAGACATCAGTACAGGTAATTCAGTCCTACCTACCTTACATAGTACTGAATCACTTGCTACCTCAACTTGCCCCACTCTGATCCCAAGTACAATTTCAGAGAATGTTCCAGCAGAATCACAGCAGGTGATAGAAAAGGCAATGGGAACAGAGATAATGGCTACTCCAACTAACAGCAAGAGGGGGAAAAAAAGACAGACTCCAGTGGTGGAAAATAAGGTACGTCGAAGCAGCAGAGTTCAGGCTGCTAATAATGGCTTTAAGAGCCAAAATTGCTCGACCAAAAAATGTAATGCTTGTGAACCCCCAACTCTCTCAACAAAAGTAATAAGGAATTTGGGTTCTCAGTTTTGCAGCATTGAGGTGGATGACCTGACAGATGAGAAGCTTCTGAAGGAGGGCACCAGGTTGAGCCCAGTTGCAAAGAAAAGAAACAAGACAACCAAGGGAAAGGCCTCTGATGAGAAGACAGATCAAGGCAACAAGGAGAAGGGGCAGGACCAGGGTCCCAGCAACTCTTAGAGAAATCTTCTATGTTTTCTCAGTTATCTTCTTTTTTCAGAACCTGTCAATTGGTTACACCTTTTGTAATAGCAGTAGCTCTGCATCTATGACTACCCTTCTTAGAGAACTTCCTAAGTTAAAGTGTCTGAATCCCTGGTGGGATAAGCTGTGGTCCTGGTTATCAAAACTTTCAGAGATTGATTGTTTCCCTTGCTACTCCTTAAAGCTTTTTTGAAAGCTTTTATTTATGTTGATTGGTCTGTGGCTGTTTTTGATTCAGTGTTAGCAGTGTTAGCATCTGCTTTGCTTTGGCTGTTTTGCTTCTGCTGTTTGTTCCTGTTTACTACAAGCAAGTATGAATCATAACACAAACAGAGCTTGGAAGGTAATGACCTGGAATGTCAGAGGTCTTAATTCTTCCTGGAAGTGGAATCCAATCAAAAATAAAATTGTGGAAGCAAATTGTGATATTGTATGTTTGCAAGAAACCAAGAAAGACAGTTTTGATTCATCTTTCATCAGAAGGATTGTGCCACAGGCTTTTGATTCATTTGAATTTGTACCCTCTGTGGGTGCATCTGGTGGAATTCTGGTAATCTGGAAGGGTGCCTTTTTCACAGGCACCTATCAAAGTTCTAACATATTTTCCTTGACTCTGGAGTTTCGTTCCAGACATGATAATAGCACCTGGTCTTTGACTGGTATATATGGGCCATGCACTACAGAAGGAAGAACTGAGTTCCTAGACTGGTTTAAAAGCATAAACATTGAACCTGACAGAGATTGGCTCTTTTTGGGTGATTTCAACTTCATCAGGAAAGCTGAAGACAGGAATAGGGAAGGAGGTGACATAAATGAAATGTTCAGATTCAATGCAGCAATCAATCAGCTGGGCCTAAATGAGGTACAATTACAAGGCAGAAAATTCACTTGGTCAAATATGCAGCAACCTCCTCTGATGGAAAAACTTGATTGGGTTTTCATATCAAATAGCTGGGAGATTAACTATCCTTCTATGGCTGTCACTGCACTTGACATGCTTCCCTCTGATCATTGTCCTTGTATTGTCAGTATTTCATCTGCTATCCCTAAAAGTGCCATTTTCATATTTGAAAATTATTGGTTGAAACTTCCAGGTTACCAGGATGTTCTTAATCAGCATTGGAATTCTTTGATACCAGTCCAAGACTCAGCTAAAAGAATCACTGCAAAGCTTAAGAATCTGAGAAAAGCTCTCAGACTATGGCATGCCTCAATGAACAGCCTGAAAACAGTCATCTCCAATAATAGGATGGTCATCCTATTTCTTGAAACTCTAGCAGAATGGAGAGACCTCAGTCTAGCAGAATAGAATTTTAAAAAGATTCTAGAAAATCACCTATTGGATCTGCTTGAAAGGCAGAGAATCTATTGGAAACAAAGTGGAACAATAAATTGGGCAACATTAGGTGATGCAGGCACAAATTTCTTTCATGCAAATGCCACTTTAAGGCATAGAAACAACCCGATAAATGAGCTAGTCACCGATGAAGGCATCATCATTCATGGTCATAATGCCAAAGAGACCTTAATTTGGGAAGACTTCAAACAAAGATTGGGAGTTTCAGAATTCAATGGGTTCACCATAGATCCTCAAGCTGTGATAGAAAGAAAGGATAACTTGCAGACACTTGAAGCTCCCTTCTTGACAAAGGATATTGATGATATTGTCAAGGCCTTGCCTAATAATAAATCACCAGGACCAGATGGGTTTAATAATGAGTTCCTCAAGGCTTCATGGAACACTGTTAAACAAGACTACTATGACCTCTGTCAAAGCTTCTTTCATAACAATTGTTGCTTCCAAAGCATTAACTCCTCCTATATCACTCTCATCCCCAAAGTGGATTCAGCAAGAAGAGTGAATGAGTTCAGGCCAATCTCCCTATTGAACTCTTCCATCAAAATGATCACAAAACTTTTGGCTAACAGGCTTCAAGCTGCAATAATACCCCTAATTCACAGGAATCAATATGGGTTCATCAAATCAAGAACAATTCAAGACTGTTTAGCCTGGGCTTTTGAATATATCCATTTGTGCCATCACTCAAAAAAGGAGATTATAATTCTCAAGATTGATTTCGAGAAAGCCTTCGATAAAATGGAGCATCAAGCTATGATAAAAATAATGGAAGCTCATGGATTTGGAGAAAAATGGATTTCATGGATGAAAAATATTTTCTCTTCGGGAACCTCTCATGTTCTCGCTCAATGGTCTTCCTGGAAAAAAATTCATTGTAGAAGAGGTGTTAGACAGGGAGACCCTCTCTCTCCTCTTCTTTTTGTGCTAGCAGCAGATTTTCTTCAAATTCTGATTAACAGAGCCAAGGATATGGGTCTTTTAAAGTTGCCAATCCCTCTTCTGTCAGAAACAAGCTTTCCAATTGTGCAGTACGCTGATGACACATTAATCTTTCTTGAGGGTGATCAAAGACAGCTTTTCTTTCTAAAGACAGTTCTTCAAAACTTCTCTCGATTCAACTGGGTTGAGAGTCAATTACAATAAAACTCAATTACAATAAAACTCAAATGTTGCCTATCAATGTAACAGAAGAAAAGCTGGACCTCTTGGCAAGAACTTTTGGGTGCACAAAAGGTACCCTACCCTTTACATATCTAGGATTGCCATTGGGAACCACCAAGCCAAAAATTGTGGACTTCTTACCTCTAGTAAACAAATGTGAAAGAAGGCTTGGGGGAGTAACTTCTATGCTTAATCAAGCTGGTAGGTTACAAATTACCAATGCAGTCCTCAGTGCTCTTCCAACTTATTATATGTGCACATTGGAACTTCCTAAAGCTGTCATTAAGCAGATTGACAGATTTAGAAAGAATTGCCTATGGAGGAGTAACAATGTTAATGGGGGGTGTTTTCCTAAGGCTGCCTGGCAGATGGTATGCAAAAACAAAGAAGAAGGTGGTCTGGGTATCATTTGTTTAGAGCATCAAAACCAGGCTTTACTAATGAAAAACTTGGACAAGTTCTTTAATAAGAAGGATATTCCATGGGTCAATATGATTTGGGAGAAGCATTACAGTAATGGCAAAGTGCCTGGGGTCAATAAGAAGGGATCATTTTGGTGGAGAGATATCTTAAAATTACTTGAAGCTTTCAAAAGCATGATGATTATTGACACTAGGAAAGGAGATACATGCCTTCTCTGGTTTGATAATTGGAATCAAACTGTTCTTAAGTTACAGTTCCCTCAAGCCTTCTCTTTTGCAAAAAACCAAAATATCTCAGTACTCACAGCAGCAAATGAGGAGAACTTCACCAACCTTTTTCATCTGCCTCTTTCTCAGATTGCCTTTGAGCAAGCAATGACTATCCACACAAAAATTCAAGATCAAAACCTTGATCAACAGACAAAAGACAGATGGTCTGGACCTGGCAATGCTCTTTTCTTCAGGTCTTCAACACCTTATAGAAAATTGATGGGACACCAAATTGTAGATCCAGCATTCAAATTGCTCTGGAAGTCCCCTTGTCAACCAAAGCATAAAGTCTTCTTCTGGCTGCTACTTCAAGACCGACTGAGCACAAGAAATATTCTCGAAGGAAACAAATGCATCTTCAATCCTTCGATTTGTGTCTTTTGTCTGCCTCTACTAGAAGAAACTGTTGAGCATCTCTTTTGGCAATGTCCATTTGCTCAGCATTGTTGGGGCATCCTGGAGTTACAGACTTTGGCACAAAGTAACTCATTTGACAATGTTCAGGCCATCAGGACCCAACTTCACCATCGATTCTCTATGGTGATAATCATCCTGATGAGCTGGGTGATTTGGAAAGCAAGGAATGAAGTTGTTTTTAACAATCGGCAGCTAAACTTAAACGAATGCAAGATCATGCTGCAGCAAGAATTGAAGTTGGTCGCTCTACGCATTCAAGATACTCTGAAGAGTTTCAACAATGGATTCAGCATCTCTTCTAGTCCTCTGTCCCCGTTTCCTTTTCCTTATCCTTTTTCTCTCTTTTAAAGTTCCTTAGTGTGCTGCAGGCTAGTGCGACTGCTAGCCTTTTCGGAGTCAAGTTCTTTTTCTTTGGTTTCTTTCCTACTTCTGTAACTCCTTTTGAACTATTTTGGTTCTTTTTTTAATATATTTTCTGCAGGGGCCTTGGCCCCTTCAGTTTCTTCAAAAAAAAAAAAAAAAAGGTTGGTTAGTATATAAGACGGCACTTATATGCAACTACTTGCTCTAGCTCTAATTCACCACAAAAGCCTCGCTCATACATAATTCATCTAGTTGCTATGTCTCTAGATTGTATCATAAAAGCGCACACAGTAGCAACTACTTAACTACACTAGCTAGAGAGCTAATTACACCTAATTACAACTACAAACTACATACAAGCTAGCAAGACATGCCATTGACAAGAACAAGCAAAGAACAATGAAAATACAAATGAGTAGAAGTGATCAAACCGAACTTGGGTTGCTTGGGTTGCTTGCTAGCAACCTACATCCACATTGTGGCGAATCCAAGCTAGGTGGTTCACGCACTAATTGACATCACAAGCCAAGTCCACCTCTCAGGCACCGTAAGGACCATACTAGAGAGGCACTTCAACTAGCCACGTATCCACTAGAGTTGTTATTTTTGAATCGCCCGTGGGGAATGAGCACTAGAGCCCCTTACAATCAACTGTTCGAAGCCGGCAACAATCTGTTCAACGAACCATCACTGCCACCAAGCCGTGTAGGTGGTGGCACACAAGAGTAACAAGAATTCCACCTTGGATGTGGACCTAATCTTTCTCAATCACAAGTTCACAACACTAGAGTAGTCCACTTGGTTGTCTCAATTATCCAAAACCAAACATAGGGCTTTCACTAACTCTCCAAATTAGTCAGGGGTTCACACCCACATCAGGTATGCTCGTGTGCACCCACTGGCAGCAACGGGGTGACTTGGTAGCCCATAAAAGGCCTACTCCATAGGGCTCGGCCTGAACGTGAGGATTCTAAAGCAAAGGGAAGCCCTAGGCAAGCTTCAGCCCTGGCGGCCATCCCTTGATAGATCTATTTAGCCAAGAGTAGAAACCAGTTTTGAAATCTGTCAGCTGTAGAAGCAGTACAATGACATCTCGTTTCATAGCCATGACACGTTGCCAGCCACTCCCTCTTAGCTGGGCCACGCTTGGAGAGTGACACATCAGGATAAAACACCACTAATCCTAGGGAGTAGAGGGCTCCAGGCCTGCTCATCAGCCCTCCAGGGCATGGGACGTGGATTGCGACTTCGTTGGACCCCTCCTACATGACAAAGAAAGGCCTGCCATTGCCTAGAAGTAGGAACTAGGATCACTAGGGTGAGCATCTACCCTAGACAAAACCCTTTTTATTTGTACCCACATGCCCTCCTCTAACTCCATCCTACACCTCGCTCCCTCCACCATCAAGCTGTGTGGGTTGTGGCTGCGAACGGTAATGTGGTAGCTAGTCAAGTGGGCTTCATAAAAGAAAGCACGTAAGAATGAGTCTACCTCTAGATTTGTTTGTCGTGCTCATGTTCTCTAGTAATTGCTCCTTGCAATATGGGTGACCTCGGCCTCATAAATTAATGTGAAGTTAATAATGATGGTATCAGTAGCATCAATACTATCGAACGAGTGACTAGTCTTTAGGACAAACTAGTAAATGGTTACTCGCTTTTACGGAGGAGAGCCGATCTTTTTATTTATAAATAAAAAAGTCATGGTTTAATTACCAGTATGTAATGGGAAAGGAGCAATAGCTAAGGTGAGTAAATGTGGCAATACACCTAGTCATCTAGGTTCGGATTCCGTTGAGAGTGAATCTGGATGTCTATTTTCTACTTAATGAAAAACGACTTAGCTCCTCCTAGGTTGGTCTAATTTTCCCCTTTCTAAAAGTTACCAGTCCGTAATGAAGATGAGGCGGTAGGCAACACCATACAGACAATTAAGCAGCTTTGTGCGCAGTGATGCAATAAAGGTTCGGCCATAATAACATGCCACCACCAAACAAACTCGTCTACTAATCAAATTGTGCTTTCGTAGATAATTGGTAAAACCAGGTTTTAGATCGATCTTTTTTTTAAATGGAAATGGGATTCCATAACTCAACGCTGCACTCTCGGCAGACACAATACCTTTTTTCAATAAAGGATATTTAATATCCGGCCTCTACATCCGGAGATGTACACAGCCAATTGTTACAAAAAGATATAGAAAAAATAATAAAGAGCGAAAAGGCATAGTCTTATACATGGACCAAGACATTACAGCAAACGATAAATGCTTCAACCCTCTATTTGATCAACGAGAGGGCGTTCTTGGCTTGCTCTTGACGCCGCAACTGAGTCCCAAATACCGCAATGCAGGGCATGGCTAGGAGTAGGTGTGCTTGTGTTGATGCCTTCAAGAAGGTAAATGACATCCGCAGACGCCATCATCAACGAAAGGAAGGGAATTACAACGACACCTCCAAGGGGGAAGATGACGTTGATTGCGTCATCGCCGACGGCCCAGCACAGCCAGGTAGGGTTTTGTTGTTCTAAGGCCAAACCTTAGAACCCCCCTCCGGTGGTGAACCTGAATATACTCAACGCGAGAGGCTGAATCTAACTACGAAATGACACACGGAACACAAAGTGGACAGAACATAAGCTCAATGCGTTCCATTCTATTCCGATCCGTGTTCACAGTCCCATCAGGGCCGTATTTATAGGAGCCCGTAGGCATTTACATGACTATAATGCCCTTGAACCGCTTCTCCTGCTTTCTCGCGTGGGTAGGTAGCGGGGCGTAGCGATCTTCTTGGTGCTTTTCCCGGTTGCGGCCCGAATGGCCGACAACTCCAGGCCCACAGCAGCGAGCAATCTTCACAAGAGCATCGGCGTCGTGTCCCTGCACAGGTAAAACACATCATCGGCCACCTGGTGCCGATTCGGCTAGGGCACCGAAGCCCCTCTTGCCCAGGTGCTTCGGCGTCCTGGTGCCCGGGTGGCTAATCCATCAATCAACCTGTCAGACAGCGTAATCAACCGAATCGCCCTTGGTACTCTTCGGTTACCAGACCGAAACGTCCGTTCATCGCCCATCGGCCGGTTTAACGGGCCGAATTGACCAGGCTACCGATTCGGTTGGATCAACCGAATTGACAACTCGTCGTTTCGGCGGGACGGGGTGCCCAGGTCCCGGTTGTCACCCAATAGGTTTTCACCCGTATTCCAAGTTCCTGCAAAAGCACATCCAAGTCGAGCCTACGTACGACTAGATGCCGAGATGATCGCGTGGTCTTCACCGGATGCGCCGAGGCAACGTGGGAAAGCGAGGGCGACATGTTGGACGGCTTGTCGAGATGGCCGGTGCCAATACTGCCATCCCCATCCGGTGCCCGGGAGTCCAAATCGACCCCCAAGCCACCGCCAGGGAAGATGTCCCCGACCCGAGGCAACATCCGCCCGAGTCCGCATCATCGGAGCACCACCCACACCGAGAAGGGGGCAGCACGGGGTAGCAGCCGCCAGATCCGGGCCTGAGATACCCAGATCGGCCCGCCGCCGCCAGACCCCTTCACCGGTGCGGGTGCGCCGGCCGCCGAGTCCGTTCATCCACCAAACGGTGGGGAGAACGGTGCCGCCCGTCCGCGTCGCCGAGCCCGGGGTGCGAGCCATAGATCTGCCGTCACCGTCGAGCATGCTGCCCCACGAGGACCAGATCGGCCTCCCGATGCCCGGAGTCAGCCCACGCCGCTGTCGTTCGCCGCCGAGGAGGAGGTAGAGTTGGAGGTGGAGGGGGAGGTTGGAGAGGGAGGTGGGAGAAGGGGTGCTCGCGCCCGCACCTGGGCAGAGAGCGGATCCACATTTGGATCATCTGACACCACACATTGGCATCCTAATGCTGCAAGGGCGTGGGCAACTTTATTACACGATCTACGAACATTCATAATGAACTAAGTTTTTTTAATTTTATGGATAACTTAGGTCTTAGCTGCTGAACGGTCCGCGGCGGGTGCCTATAAAAGGCCCCCCCCTGACCGCCAGCGGTCACTTTCCACCGCGCGCGCCGCTGAGCCCCCCTTGCCGATTCGGTTGTCCTAGCACCTGTTTCGGTCTGTAGAATCGGTGCTCCGTTTCGGCTGCTCCGTTTCGGTGCGTTTCGTTCTCTCCGCCAAATCCTCTCTTCGGTTTTCTCCAAGGTAACGACTTCTTCGCTTTTTGTTCTTTGTCATTGAACGGTTTTGCCGAAGTGTTCGTAATTTCGTATTCGGTATACTTTGGATTTGTTGCCTTGTTTTTAATTCCCGTTTTTCCTTTTATAGTCGCGGTGGGTTTTTCACTTGTGTATTGCTAACAATGTCACGGGTCCCGACTAGCTCCGATATTTCGGGTTCAGATGCCGAATCAGGTGATCGATCAGCTTCGGCCTCTGAGTCAGCTTCTGGGTCCAGCTCTAGCGAGAGCAGTGGACGAAATATTCCGCCTGGGAAACAGCCGATGCCCCTCATAGCCGTTCTGCCCGATTCTGTTCACGAGTCTGATGAGACAGAAACTGATGAAGAGGAAGGTGATGAATATGTTGAATGCTTTGACTCATCGAGGGTGAAAAAGAGGCCCGTGCCACTCGGGGCAAGGATGAAGTTAGTTCGGCTCCTCATGCCGAAGAGGTAGCCGAACCTGCTCCGTCCGACCGCCAAGGCCACCGAAAGGACCAAGGCACACCGGCTGGACGTGCCGCCTTGGCCGGGTCCAAATCCACAATACGTATGCTCAACCAATACCAACGTGATGGTATTTTGGCGCGATGAACGTAACCGAAGCCGCTCTCCACGGGATCGAAGAGTACCCGAAGCCCGAGCCAACCGAAGCTCTCGTGTTCGGGGACTATTTCAAGGTGGGCTACACTTCCCCCTTGAGGGTTTTGTTTCGGAGGTTTTGGATGCGTTTGACTTACAGATTCATCATCGACACCGAATGCTATTGTGCGCCTCAGGCTATGCCATGGCACGAGAAGATGATGGGCAGCCAACCGAGCTTGCCGGTGTTCGTAGACACTATGAAACTCAGTTGTACTCCACATATGGGACCGATGATACCGAAACGAAAGAACTTCGGTTGGAGGTGGGCTCTTACAATTTTGTCCCGCCGAGGTAACACGGCAGCCTGCATAGTTCCCACCTTTAAGAACAAATGGCAAGACTGGAAAAAACATTGGTTTTATTACCGAGTTTGTGATAATGCCGATGTTGCGCTCGCTAAGGAAGGACCGACCGAAAGCTCATCCTCTTGTTTCGGTTATGACTCAAATGGAAGGTCTTGTTTCGGTTCCGGAGATGGCTATGGGGCCGCTTGACGATCTTGCCGCCGAATCCTATCGGCAAACGGCCGAAAGGCAAACCGGCCGAGATCTTGTGGAGGAGATGCTTTCTCTTGGTCAGTGGCCACTTTGCACTAGCATGAGATTTGATGGTTTTTCATATCACCAAGGGTATCGGAGGCCCTCGGTCAATCTAGCTCGGCCGGCTGGGTATGATTCAGATTCTGATTTTGTCCAAGAAATGGAGAAGCGGGCCAATCGGCTATGCGACCCGTACAACGACAAGGAGTATGACTTGAGCATGGCTAAACTTGGGTCACTTCGGCGCCTTAACCGAATTTGGGAGTGCATGAATGTAGAGTACCCGGATCGGCTGCCCCCAATGAGAAGACGTGCAGTTGATGCTACAGATGGTCCTTCTGATTCGGCACCACTACCGAATGCGCCGCGCGGTCTGAAGCGGCCGGGCTTCCGGCCGTGGCGCCCACGTTGTCCGTAGTACGCGCCAAGCCGGCTACACGGCGCCGTGAAGTTGGTCGCCCGAAACGACTTCGAGAAGATGAAGACGTTCGGGTATGTCGCCGCTTGCCAAGCGAGAATGGGTGAAACCCATAAAAAAGAGCCGCAATCAAGTTGTTGTCGCGCCGAAAAGCCGATTCGGTTGTGTCCGGGCATACGGTAGAAAGACTTGGCTTGGATTCGGCTTGTTTTGATTCGGCATGTTTTTATTCGGCCGAAACTCGTTTTAGTCTTTGTCTTTATATTGTTTGATTCGGCTTGTTTTGATTCGGTTGTGTTTTCTCTGTCTTGCGGGAATTTGCCGAGTCCAGCGAAGAGGCTTCATCCATGGTGGCGGCAAGATGAGGAGTGCCCGTGATGTGGTGATCGATGATACGCCCACGGTGAGCGGCTTCAAGGTGCCATCTAAGAGGAGGAAGGTTCGTGATGGAGCTACTTCGGCGCCCACCTCGCAACTTCCGCCTAGGGGGACAAACGGCCTAAGCCTTGGAGCCACCACCGAAGTTGGTGCCGGGCTACCGAAGCGGCGGCTCAAGCTACTTCGGGTAGTTTTTGGAGGCTGCCGGTGGGCCTCGCGGTATCACCCCGCTAGTCGTCGTCATGGTAAGTCTCGGTTTCATGCCGAATCCACGCGCATGACACCGGAGATGTCCCCGAATGTCTTATTCGGCAAGGGGTTTGTTTCCCTTGAGCCGTCTAGCTTTCGGTTTGGCCCAATGAAGGTGTACTCGGGCTCGTGCTCGCGACGAGCACGGCCCCGACCGGGAAGAGACTTACGAACTTGCTCGTGCTTTAGGAGTTGACTCGCGCTCGTTTGGTGGCGTATGTGGACCCCGCGAAGTGGGTATTCCGCCCTCCCAAGCTGCTTTGGGCTTCGGTCAAGAGTGTGGCTCATCCTTTTCGGCCCCCGACGACCGAACAAGCGCGGGCGACCGACCGAAACGAGATGCTTTCGGCGATTAACTTTCATCTTTGTTTCGGTAAGTACCCCGATCGCCCAAGTGTTTAATTTCCTATTTCCCAAGAATTTCGCTAGTATGGGTGCTTATCTCCTTATTTTCCCACAGGCTTCGGTCTGGCCCCGACCTTTGCTAAAGCGGGGCCACGCCACCCTTGCCCATGCCGAGAAGCAACTTCTCCTTCGGGAGAAAGAAATTAAGCGGCTGGAGACTAAACGGCGGGACACCGAGAGCCTTCTTGCTCAAGAGGTTGGGAAGACCGAAGCGGCCCCGGAAGCCCGAGGCGAGGCCGAAGCCGCTCTAGAGACCCGAAGCAACTTGAGCGGGATGCGCGTCGTCGCCGAAAGGGGCCAAGCCGCGAACGCGCCGCTTGGTGAGAAGTTTGGATGAGCTAACTCTCTTACTCCGCCGAATCTTAAACGGAGTAGGTGGAGCTGCGAGCCCCCTCGCCGCTACCGAATCGGCGCTTGCGAAGATTCGGTTTCTCAATCAAGAGATGTCCGGCTCGACTATGTCATCCAAGCTGGCGAGTAGTATCTTTGGTTTTGAAACCGCCCGTGCTCTAATGAAAGCGGTGAAAGAGGAGGGCCGTGATCACTTTGCTAGAGCCACATGCTTCGGAAATGCCATGAGCTACTGGAAGCCTGATGAGGACGTTCAAGCTGCCGCAAAAAGGTGGTTCTTTGATTTGTTCTGGACCGAGGCTGGGGGCGAGATTTGGCGTGCTTCGGCCGCTTATGCCTGCGCCGGGGTAAGTGACTTGTACCATCATTCTTGGTTTTAGCATTCGGTATGTTTTGCGCATTCGGTTATTATTGCCGAAATTGACATGACTCGTATTGCAATTCGCGGGATCCTAGTGAGCGGCCAGCCTATCAAAGCTAGGGTCGAGGCTTATATGGAGGAGCGAAATGCCCGGGAGGCTTCCCCCCGGCCCGTGCGGACACCGGTTGGCACTCCGACGCTCCGCATGCTTCTTCGAAGATCCCGCGCCGAAGCGTTGTGCACTTGGTGCTCGAGATGAGAGAGAACAACCCGAATCCGCTTCGGCCGCCGACCCTCATGGGGCTCTGCTTTGAACGCTCCTTCCTCGCGCACGGGGTTTGAACGATGTGATCGTGCCTTGCTTTGTCATACTCGCCAAGTTTGTTGAACTTATTCGGCCAAGCATGTTGGTCGTACGTGGGTGTTTTTTATTTGCTACAAGTTTAAATTGGAATGTGGCTTCGGCTCTTAAAGCCGAATTGCCTTGAACAATATTTTTCGGTTTTAATGCTTAGTCGACCGAATGCGTGTTCTTTGGATTTGGTGTTTACTTTGATGCTCTTCGGTCTTCGAGCCGAATACGTGTTTGGAAAGCGCCGTCCCGCCCGTCTTTTTAGACCGAAGAGCGAACGACTGGTTAAGCTCAAATGAGGATTCGGTTTGCGTAACCGAATCACCACCGTATGGTGTTATTGTTTTTCGAGGCTAAGTACGTGCCAACTTGTCGTGGCACCTTCGGTGTTCATACCCGATTGAGGCGTGTTTGGAAAGCGCCGTCCCGCCCGGCTTTTAAACCGAAGGGGTGCACGCTGCTTAGCTTAGTCCGAATTGTATGGCCATTGCACCGAATTGGTGTTTGTAGGATTCGGTGATTGAGTCATGCAAACCATTCCGCCCCGTCTTTTTGGACTGGGGCAATAGTTGTTAAACAAAAATGTAGCAATATTTCTTTTTATTCTCTTATTACAAGTGTGCACTGTTACAATTGGAGGGTGCGCATCACCACCCAAAATATCTTTGGTTTGACCGAGGCCGGCATGTGGCTCGGTTTGTGGCTAGGATGCACAAACCCGTGGTGGATGCGCTTGCTCTCGTGGCGGCCGACACCGGCCAAGACACGCGGGATATTGACTTCGGTTAGCTAACCGAAGCCCCGACAACAGCCCCGATGCCGACATCGCTGGCTGCGTTGCACCATGATCTATGGGAACCTCATTATGATTCCACATCACCATTAAGCGGCACATGGTCGTGCGAACGTAACGCGGTGATGGGCGCGTGCTTTTCGGCCACTTGGCGGGACCGAGCCGGGTCGACCTTGGGATCGTGACCGCGAGGCATAACTTGTGAGGACCGAATTGTCCTCACCAAAACACCGAGACCAAATGTGGTGTATCTCTCTCGCCACCCGAGTTCGCTCCTTCCCGAAGCCTCTCATGCCTATTTGACAATGACTTAACACCTCTCTCATGTTTGAGCTAGAACATTCTTGATGGAATGATGATCTGCAAGAGAGTTTTGGGTGCTCTTATATAGGGTTACGTGACCCAAGGGTTCATAACTACATTGAACTACCTTGGTTATTAATTTTTGACAGTACTTTTCGTCATTAATTACGCTGTCGTAACGCACATGGTTTGTGTCTTTGGAGGTTTTTCTTGCCCTTTTCGGCTTGTTTTGGTTGCTTGCAACCTTTTAATTGATACCGAATATATGGACAGGCGCTTGTTGCCTGACCGTTTTCGGTGATTGTGTAGCTGATGTTACCGCCTTTCTGAGTAACTCAGTCATACAACCAATCGTACGGACTTGTCTGTACGTTTGAGATATCTCCCGTTGTTTCCAGGAGTTCCCGCCATCTTCGGCTTTGTAGGTTGCTTACAACCTTTTCTTATTGTTGTCAACCGAAGCGTATTCGGTAGCGTGTCGCAGACATGAATATAATTCCGCGAAGCATAACCATAGACGAAGTTAAACTTATTACAAGGGATGCCTCATTAAAAAACCTCGGTGAGGAAAAAGAGTGCAGAGCCCGAATGTCTTTAGACAAGAGTACCGAAATTACATAAAATTAAATTATTACATCTCTTTTTCGGAGCACGCCATAGTCATGGATAGAATCGACGCAGTTATCCGCGTTCCAAGTGTGGGCTGATTCACTTCCATCTTCGGTTACCAAGGTGAATACGCAGTCTTGACCTTTCTTGCCACGATGTACGGTCCGTACCATGGTGACGCAGCTTGCCTTGTTTATCTCGGGTTGGCGAATGAGAACCATGTCCCCGGATTAATGTCTTTCCTCAGGATTTTCTTGTCTCTCCAGCTTTTGGTTTCGGCGTGATATTTGTCTAGATTATCTGCGGCCTGAAGCTTCCTTTGGTCAGACGTTTCCACATCCACCATTCTTTGAATCGGGTTGGTGGGCGATATCTCTGTTCTGAACGAGCCCATCCTTACTTCTTCTGGTGTTATGGCTTCTTCACCAAACAACAGCCGAAATGGGGTGAAACCCGTAGCTCGGACTCGGAGACATTGTGACCCCAAACGGCGGTGACCAGCTCTTGGGCCCATTTCCCTTTCTTTGATTCCTCGAGCGTCTTTGAGATGGTGGTGAAGATATCACCATTTACTCTTTCAACTGCCCCATTCGACTCCGGGTGATTCACCGAAGCGAATGACAGTTTAATCCCCAACTCTTCACAAAACGTTCTGAATTATGCCGAGTCAAATTGTTTGCCGTTGTCAACCGTGATGTATGAGGGTACCCCGAACCGCGAGATGATGCGCTGCCATACGAAATTCACCAAGGTCCCCGAAGTTATCTTAGCTAGTGGCTTGGCTTCCACCCATTTGGTGAAGTACTCGAGCCACCGCCGCATATTTGAGGTTCCGGGAGCTGGGGGTAACGGTCCAACAATGTCCACACCCCAACGCTAGAGCGGCCGGGTCGGGAATACGGGTGATGTAGGGTTGGTCGGGAATTCCGCTTCTTTGCGAACATCGACAACCCCGCATGTTTTCACAATCTCTTTTTGCGTCGACTACGGCCGTCGGCCAATAGAATCCCCGCCTCATTGCTCTATGGGCAATTTCGTGATGACCTCGTGAGCTCCACATGAACCCGAATGTATCTCGGTGAGCGGTGCTTCCCTTCTCCTCTACTTATGCACTTGAGCATTGGAGCAACTACGCCTTCCTTGTACATGTTTTCCCCAATAATGGAGAATTGCTTCGTCCGGAGTTCATTCGGTGCATGTCCTTTTTTGAGGCCGGTTCGTATGAACCATTGAGGTATGCCCGGATGGGCGCCCTCCGATCGTCGCTTGTGATTGCATGAACGACCGAGGGTGACTCTTCTTCTTCCTTGATGCCTTGATCGTTAGGACACAGTAAAAGACATCACCGGCAATGGACTGGCATTGGTCTGCGCTTTTGCTAACTCATCGGCTTCGGTGTCCTCCGACCTCGGAATATACTTCGTGGTGAAACCGGTGAAATATTTCTCCATTCTCCTTACAAGTGGCGGGTATGTGGCTAGCTCGGGGTCCTTTGCTGTGTATTCTTTCTGGACATGGCCGACCACTACCTGTGAATCAGACCGAATCACACAATGTCGGACTCCGAGTGCTCGAGCTTTCGTAACCCTGCCAGTCATCGCTTCGTATTCGGTTGTGTTGTTCGTGGTGAGGAACGCAATCTAGCCGCGTACCGTATTCTTGGCCCATTCGGTGGTATCGTATGGCTGATATTCCGCGCGCCGCTGAACACCACGACCCGTCGCAGTTGTACGATCCATTCGGGTTCATCAAACCGCTTTGTGGAGTCATCCGCATTCGGTGTCCGATCTGCTATGAAGTCTCGCTAACACCCGTGACTTGATGGCGATCTCGTGCTCAAATGATATTATGTATTCATTCAGCTCATTTTGCCTATTTGCCGATTCGGCCTATTGCTTCGGTGTTGCGGAATAAAGATTCCGGGGTGAGATGACAAGACCCGAATCGGGTGTGCTTGGAAATAGTGCTTGAGCTTTCTGGAAGCCATCACTACTGTGTATGCAATCTTCTCCAGCTCAGTGTAATTCACCTTAGCACCCGAAAGGGCTTCTGAGACGAAGTAGATGGGGAACTGTTGCATTTTACCCTCATATTCCTTCTCCTCAATCAATGCTGCGCTTACTGCTGCTGGCGCTGCTGATAGGTATAATATCAGAGTTGCTCCGGATGTTGGCTTCGACAGTGTGGTGAGTCTAGTGAGATACTTCTTGAGTTCCTCGAAAGCTTGGTGTTGCTCAGGTCCCCAACCGAAAGTCGATGCATTCCGGAGTGCTCTGAAAAATGGTAATCCCCTTTCGGCTGATCTTGATATGAACCTGCTCAAGGCTGCAATTCTCCCCGTGAGTTTCGCACTCGCTTCTGTTTTGAGGCGGCGCCATGTTTGCGATGGCTGCAATCTTTCTCGGGTTGGCTTCTATGCCCCGGCGGAGACCGAGACAACCGAGTAGCTTCCCTTTGCCGATACCAAATACACACTTGTCGGGGTTAAGTTTGAGGCCACTTGAGCGCAGATTTGCGAATGTTTCTCGGAGATCATCGATGTGCGCGTCCCTTTGGTCGCTCTTTACCACAATGTCGTCCACATAGGAAACGAGATTGTTCTTCTTCTTCGCTCCGGAATATTTCGTCGCTTAACCCGGAGAAGGTCGGTCCGCGTTCCTTAGCCCTTCGGGCATTCTCTTGTAACAAAAAGTGCCGAGTGGTGTGATGAAACTTGTCTTTTCCTGGTCTTCCGGGTCCGGCCATATCTCGGTGATAACCCGAAAAACTTGATCGAGCAAACTCATTATCTCACAACCACCGCAATATCCACCAATTTGTCTATCCTGGGCAATGGATATGGGTCCTTCGGGCAATGCTTGTTGAGGTCGGTGAAATCAACGCACATTCGCCATTTGCCATTCTTCTTCTTTACCATGACCACGTTTGCTAGCCATTCGGGTACCGCACTTTTCTCGATTACGTCGGCATCCAAAAGCCTCGCACTCGCCGCGCCGCCGTCGCCTGCTCTTCGTCTCGATATTTTGCGGAGCTTCGCTCTAGGCCTGGCCGACTGTTCAAGTTCAGCTGTGCTGTGCAAGGCTTCGGTCTACTCCCGCAGATCGCGTGTTGACCAAGCAAACAAGTCTCGGTTTTCAGCAGAATTCCGTCAATCTCGAGGCTTCACCCGACCCAAACTTGCGCCGATATTGACGCATTCGTCAGCCGATTCGGGCTCAAGGACACCCGAATTGTTTCTTTCGGGGAGCGCCTTAGGCTCTTTGTTGTTACTTTGGTCTTCCTCTTCCTTTTGTTTGAGTTTGGATTTCACCTCATGTACCATGTCTTTGTATCCTGGTATGGGTTTTCCGTCGATTCTCCTTGCTTTGAGATCCGATCTCCGAATACCGAAATGATGCCGGTGGGTGAAGGTATTTTCATACACAGGTGAGTTTGCCGAATCACCATGTCAAATTTGCTTGATGATACCTCGCCGAAAATGGCTGTATACGGGTAATCAATGTCGACTATATCGAATGCGATTTCTTCCGCTCTGACTTTTGTATCCTCGCTGAACGCCACCGTGATTGTTTTCTTGCCGATCGCGTCTATTCTCCTTCCACCGAAACCGAATAGAGGGTTCCCGCCGGTCAAGTGTTCTTCGGTCTAGTTTCATACTTGTCAAATGCCTTGGTGAAGAGTATATCTCGCTGAACCGCCGTTGTCGATCAGAATGTTGTGGAGGGTATACCCTCCGACATACGCTGTGACTACCAAGGCATCACAGTGTGGGAAGTCCACTCTGAAGTCGGATTCCGAAAAGGTGATAGGGGTTGTCTTCCAAGCAGGGTGCGCTATCGGTGTTTTTGGTGAGATGGTCAACACTCTCTTGACGAAGTCACGTCTGGCCCTCTTGTTGTCGTGCTCCAAGTTGGATCCACCCGTGATGGCATAGATATGCCCACTGGAGTTCATCATGTTAGTTGGTGCGACCGTGTTGACTATTTGCGCTCTCTTGAGGTTTCGGATTCGCCGATTGCGCGGCGCGCCGATCAATCGTGGTCTGAAGATGATGCGGCCGCTTGAAATGTTTGATTGTGCATTGGCATAGGTTGGTGATATTGCGCTGTATGGGGCATCGGCCACGCCATCGGTTGCCGATACACTTGCACCGGTGGCGGGTTACATGGTGCCCGGGTGAAAACCTGGATGGTGAAACACCCGCCGCCGAGGTGCCATGGTGTGATACACATGCTTTCCCGCCTCATTCGGTTTGGTCGCTTCGTCCTTTTCCCGCCGCTCCTTTGCTAGCCGGGTATATTTGCACTCTTTCGTTGTATGGCCCTTGTCCTCGCCACACACGACACATACCGCGTTCCGGGCTGGCCTTCCGCTCCGCGCCCCTTCCGCGCCCGCCACCGGAACCTCTACCGCCTCTGCCCTGATTACCAAAGTTTTTGGTTTGGTTCGGCTGGCTTTGGGTTGAGTCTTCCTGCACATTGTTCACGGCGGTGGACTTTGGTTCATTCTTCTGCTGAGTTTGCTGATTCGGTTGATTGGACTTAGGTGATGCTTGCTTGATGTTATACCTTGTTGCCTTCCGTTGCACTAAGTCTTCCTCTGATCTAGCGAACTGACGCATCTGATCAAACAACTGTTTGATTGTTGTTGGTGGTACACCCGACATGGCTTGAGCGCAGGGCCCTATCTTCAGTCCCTTGATCGCCGCGGCAATGACGATATCGTCTGACACATTCGGCAGCTGAGCTTTCAACTGGATTATCCTCTCCAGGTATTTTGACAATGATTCGTCGTCCGGCCGGAGCATTCATGAGATCCGCCGTTGTTTTCTTGTCCTGTTTGGAACCCCGAAAGGTGGTGAGCGTGTCCGCCTTCAACCGATGCCATGAAGTGACCGACAACGGTCGTTGGGACACGAACCGGGTCGTATGCTACATCCGTTAAAGCCATGACCAACGATTTTGCGAGGATCATGCCGTTGCCGCCGGCCGAATGGACACATGCTTCATAGCTTGTAATAAATCTTCTCGGGTTGGATCGCCCATTGAAACTTGGCAACTTCGATTCCGTAACCCGGTGGCCAAGGACATCTTTGGATTTCCGGTGACAATGGGGATGCCAAGTCTATTGCTTCGGCTATTTCCTTCGTGATTTTTCTCCCTTAACGATAACATCTTTCTCTTGATTCTTCCCCGAGGATGATCGGAGGGTCCGAATTTCCCTTTCTAGCTTCTCTCGCTTCTTCTCTTGCTTGGTTGATTGCCTCTTGGGTTGCCGCATTCGGTTTTGTGTCGCCGTCACCGGGCTCGCAATCGATCGCGATGCCGCTCGTGGCATTCACCTTGGCGATCGCTCTTCTAACCGCTTCGTAGCCGGGCGTTTTGTACGTCCGATCCCTCGGGCTCTTCGGTTTCTTCTTCTTCGGGGTCTTCGGTTATGCGGGCCTCCGGAAGCGCACCTCCTAGTGCACCAAGTTCGCTTGTGCCGCCCTCTTGATTTATCTTGGACCGCTCGCGTCGGGTCAATGCTTTGGTGCCACCACACCTTCGGCTTGCCGAACGGATACTCCCGATTTAGTACCGGATCTTTGTAGAACTCGGTGGGTGCAACCGAATCGGATCGCAGTTCCTTGGATGACCCGCACCGTCTTCGCCTTGCCCTTCGGAGCCATGGTATGTTCGGCGACAACCACGGTGGGCGCCAATGTTGTTCTAAGGCCAAACCTTAGAACCCCCCTCCGGTGGTGAACCTGAATATACTCAACGCGAGAGGCTGAATCTAACTACGAAATGACACACGGAACACAAAGTGGACAGAACATAAGCTCAATGCGTTCCATTCTATTCCGATCCGTGTTCACAGTCCCATCAGGGCCGTATTTATAGGAGCCCGTAGGCATTTACATGACTATAATGCCCTTGAACCGCTTCTCCTGCTTTCTCGCGTGGGTAGGTAGCGGGGGCGTAGCAGTCTTCTTGGTGCTTTTCCCGGTTGCAGTCCGAATGGCCGACAACTCCAGGCCCACCAGGCAGCGAGCAATCTTCACAAGAGCATCGGCGTCGTGTCCCCGCACGGGTAAAACACATCATCGGCCACTCCGGTGCCGATTCGGCTAGGGCACCGAAGCCCCTCTTGCCTGTGTGCTTCGGCGTCCCGGTGCCCGGTGGCTAATCCATCAATCAACCCGTCGGACAGCGTAATCAACCGAATCGCCCTTGGTACTCTTCGGTTACCCGAGGCCGAAACGTCCGTTCATCGCCCATCGGCCGGTTTAACGGGCCGAATTGACTAAAGCTACCGATTCGGTTGGATCAACCGAATTGACAACTCGTCGTTTCGGCGGGACGGGGTGCCCAGGTCCCGGTTGTCACCCAACAGGTTTTCACCCGTATTCCAAGTTCCTGCAAAAGCACATCCAAGTCGAGCCTACGTACGACTAGATGCCAGAGATGATCGGCAGGGTCTTCACCAGATGCAGCGAGGCAACAGAAAAGCAGAGGGCGACATGTTGGACGGCTTGTCGAGATGGCCGGTGCCAATACTGCCATCCCCATCCGGTGCCCGGGAGTCCAAATCGACCCCCAAGCCACCGCCAGGGAAGATGTCCCCGACCCGAGGCAACATCCGCCCGAGTCCGCATCATCGGAGCACCACCCACACCGAGAAGGGGCAGCACGGGGTAGCGGCCGCCAGATCCGGGCCCGAGATACCAGATCGGCCCGCCGCCGCGCACCCCTTCACCGGTGCGGGTGCGCCGGCCGCCGAGTCCGTTCATCCACCAAACGGTGGGGAGAACGGTGCCGCCCGTCCGCGTCGCCGAGCCCGGGGTGCGAGCCATAGATCTGCCGTCACCGTCGAGCATGCTGCCCCACGAGGACCAGATCGGCCTCCCGATGCCCGGAGTCAGCCCACGCCGCCGTTCGTCGCCGCCGAGGAGGAGGTAGAGTTGGAGGTGGAGGGGGAGGTTGGAGAGGGAGGTGGGAGAAGGGGTGCTCGCGCCCGCACACAGGCGTAGAGCGGATCCACATTTGGATCATCTCGACACCACACATTGGCATCCTAATGCTGCAAGGGCGTGGGCAACTTTATTACACGATCTACGAACATTCATAATGAACTAAGTTTTTTTAATTTTATGGATAACTTAGGTCTTAGCTGCTGTTATAGCCCAATATAACCTACTATAGCCTATTTTGAGACATAGAAAAAGCTATATGTCTTAGCCGGCTATTTAAAACACCGTTCATAATTTGATACAAAATTGAATTTAACTAGCTACCTCCTAGATTTCCTAGATCATGTTTCCCGCCATTAAGAGATGCCATTCATTTGATTCCACCGGCAACCTAATAGCAAAACATGTACCTTGTACACTGCATATCACATGACCTTAACAACGGCAACTACAACTTGTAAGGAGCCTTCGGTATAAACTTTTGCGAACACTCCTGGAGCTAGAATTGGATCCTCTCAGTGTTGATTTATTGTTTGTTCATCTTAACTAAAACATTGCTTATGTATGCAAGGATTTTGAGGTGTCAAACACGGAACTGGAGTTAAGTGTGCTACATGGAATCAGAGAAGTAATTGCCTCATTCTTGGTGTTGAATGAAAAACTGGGGTAATAATCGGCTGCAAAAATCCTTGTTGAAACTCCAAATTAAAAGTTGTGTTTGCGAACCTAGTGCTAGAACTGTGATGTTAGTGTTGTTATACAAAAGGTGCGCTTTGTAAACGTTTTGGGGTAGTTTTGTAAACGTTTTGTGTGTTTTGTAAACGTTTGACTGTAGCCAGCTTTTCATTGGATGGTGGCTAAATTTTAAATATATCGGGTGTCATATCTGAGATGGGCAGCCGTCTCTGTTACAGGAAACGACTGTGCACCCTCACAATCTGGCTCCTAGAGGCGGGTATTTTAGCCGTCTCAAATTACTTGTTTGAGACAGGTGTTACAACCCATCTCAGTGTGGCCCAATTCACAGACGAATATTTAGTCGTCTGATGTCCCCTCTACTTGAGACGGATCCTCTTACCTGTCGCAACTAGTGGTACAAAACACAAACGGTTACCTACTACCAGACATTTTTGAGGAAAAACAAATTAGAGACGGCTAATTCAATCGTCTCAAATGGGTCTGAGACGGGCAGTAGCTGCAAGTGCAATCGCATTGTCAGTGACGGTGAGTCGTACGAGCCGTCTCCATTGTATTACATTTGAGACGGTTGTATCCCCGTCACTACTGTGGTCTTATTAGAGACCCAAATTTTGAGACTCGATGTGTATCCGTCACTGATAGCTCTTACCAGCCATCTCAAATCGTTTAATATGTACTAGTGCTTGCAATGCTAAGATCGATGGCCTCATGGACTCCTTGTAAACATATGCACGCCACCACTCAGCTTGGAATGCATCCAGGATAGGTTCAATCGCCCTCTTCCTGCTGAGACTACGCCACCATCGCTAGCCCCAGCCCCTATGGCATGTCTCCCTTCATAAAGCGACATAACAGTTGGGCTTCAGATAGCCCCCCATGCCATTTCTGAGCGCTGCAGATTTTCATTTTTTCTTCCCCCTTTCCCCAACCATTGTGCAAGCTCCCCAACATGCGTCGTCACTTTGTTAGCAATCACCCCTAGTGGACGTCTCTTGTTCACGAATGCAATTCCTCTCAGCCCACCAAGCCCACATCCCTACACCTGCTAACACCTGAAGCAATTTTTTCAGTCCCAAAATGTACCTGATTGCCTCCCGTGCTCAGGTGACTTGAGCCAACACCGCTCTATGTTCGTCTATACCCAACCTGCTTGTCCACAACTCGACAGCTTGATTGATCGCATTTGAAAGAAGAGGCATCAGTCTGATTTCATTTTTCACTAGTAGCTCAGATAGCGTGTTAGCTCGTGACCGTAATGAACTAACTTGGGCTGGCTCGCCATCTGCTGGCAAGCTAAAAATGAACTAAGTAGTAGGCCAGCACCAGTCTAGAATATAGCATAGCAGCCCAGCTTGCGCGCAATCATTAGATTTAGACCGCAGCCCAAGATTTTGCAAATGCAGGCTAAACTGGCTGAGTGCCTTTGGTGGCCTGTATATAAACCGGGCCAGGCCGATTTTGGCTGTCCAAACCCATCGGACCTCATGGGAAACATTTAAATTGTGTGAAAAATATCTTTCTAAGATAAGATGATGGCATATGCACCTAAATTTGTTATTTTCATATGATTTTTTTTAGATTGAGTTTGAATCTCTAATTTTATTTTTTTGTAAAAGTTCATATTCAAAATCAAAACCATTTTTTAATTTTATACGTATAAAAATAACAATTTCGTCTAGTATAAGTGAAATTCTAGTGCATATGAATCCTAAAATATAATTTTCATAAAAGTAAATCAATTTTTTACACCAGCTATTGCAACAAAGTAAGACATCCATAGATGGAGACTATAGATGTGTATTTTTCATTTCATTCACTATGCACGGTTGTTTTTCACTGATAATATATACTTTCCATATACATAACATAACGTACCCTTTTTTTCCTGCGAGAATTCGTCATCTTCCTAGCTGGCGGCTCTCCAATTCAAAGGATTCGTTTATCGTTTTCATCACTTCATCGTCTGGTGTAGCAGCGTACGACTTGAGGAACACGGGAGACAACATGGTCGGCAGGCCCCCCAATGCCTCCTGGCAACTAACAGGCATGCATGACATGCTGATTAGATCGACATGCATGCATGGGAGCAAGGTAACCAGCCAAAACATACGTGCTGGCTGCACTGTATTATGCATGTGTGATCGAGTTTTGTACGTGTGCACAGATCGACGAGATAAGATTATGTACGCATGTGGACAAAGACGAGATCGATAAGATGATGTTCGCATGTGATCGAGTATTATAGAACAAATTAACACAAGGCTCCCCGCGCGCCGATTGTACTGCCAGTGGACCGAGGTCCTGCCATCCCCACAGCCCTGCCCCAGCGAGATCTTCTCTGCCTACTCATATATACAGTGCCCGGATCTCATGCCAATGGGTTTGGTCTCCAATGATGATCTTTTTCTTCCAATGACATTTTTATATTACTGATAACCTTGCTTTGTATCTACATGAATGAAGTTACCTTATTGGCTTATTGTCGTATCTACTTTAACTTGATTTGTGTACTGTTTTGCGACCTCAAAACCTGCATATAACCCCTATAATTATCTACCCAAAAATGACCAAGCGTTGTCCAAGGTTCTAAATTTCTGACCAATACAAGGTACCTAGATTAGAGATGCATTCTCTCTGTATGAAAATAAATGCATGCTCATTGCTATACACATCTGGAAGCAAACAAAGGGGAAAAAATCGAATGTAAGCATAACTTGTTGGGTTGTGGGCCTTGTGGCATTGGATGTTAACAAAGAGTCAAGCCTCAAAGAACACTGCCCAAACAATGAACATATCCAAGTGAATTTTCAGACATGGACAAATAATAGTGAAATAGGGGAGATTTATTTGTCATGCTCGTGTTCTAGTAATTGCTCTCCTCGATCGCATAGCAACTTGAAGAGTGTTGTTGTGTATATGTGGGGGTGATACCATATCACTCCATGTGACCTCATCATCACTCAATGTGAAGTCACATATAATGGTATCAGCATCAGTTCCATCGAACGTGTGACTAGTTTTCAAGACAAACGACAAAAAGGGTTCCGCATTTTCATGGAGGAGAGCCAATTGTTTCCAATAAAAAAAGATATGGTTTAATTACTTATCCCTAATGAAGATTAGTGTTTTTTCATGTAACTACCCTTAGATACAAGAAATAATAATAATGATAAAACTAGTAGATATATAATGTCGATTACCTAGAGGAGATCAATCGGCTGTACCTCATACGAGCAAGTAGCACCACCTCGTGGCACCACATACATTGAACCACATACATTAAACAAATTGTGCTTTCCTAGGTAATGGATAACATGGTTTTATACCTTTTAAAGAAGAAAGAAGCATCAGTTTGATTTTATTTTTAACTAAGTAGCTGAGATAGCGTTTTAGCTCATTACCGTAAATCCGTAATGAACTAACTTGGGTTGTCTCGCCAACTACTGGCGAGCAAAATGAGCCGAGCACCCCAATCATTAGATTTAGAAAGCAGCCCAAGAATTTGGAATCTGGCCCAGGCCAGTTTTGCTGGAGTGTCTTTCGTGGCCTGTATAAACCAGCCGAGGCCCGTTTTGGCAATGTGAAACCAAATTCATATTTTCCCTTTGAAAACGTCATGGAAACCATGTAAATTTAGGAAAAAGGTTTCTTACTCAGACAAGTCCACTCCCTCCCTTTACATATATGAGAGGATCACGCGACCAATTAAGTATCCATCTATCCAATCAACAAAATATCTCTTTAATCATTTTTTTTTCTCGAATACGCAAAAGGTTTTGCGCATCATTGTATTAAGTAGAAGAGAGTTTTCTGAGGTTTTTCCGGGGTGTTCACAAATTTTGAAAAAAAGAGCCCGCCACCCCGAACGCATACAAAACGGATTACTCACGTTGACTGACGGTCGTTAAGTGCCAATTTTTACCGTCAACTAAACATGAGAAAGGACTAAAATATGTTCACCAACTAGATATAGGGGTTATCGATTTAATTCCACGAGTTTTGGTGAATGTCCATTTCTCGCAGGTGTTTGAAAATACCCAAGGAAGGCCCACATGTCGGGTTTACATAGAGATAATCGGGAACCGGTGAAAATTCATGTAACTCCGGGAAGGTTCGAGAAGGCTCGGACCAAACGGGAGCCCGAACGGGCTCGGTGGAGAGTCGGCCGACTCCCACCCTTGGTCGGCCGACTCATGACATGGACCAATCAAGATCAGCCCTCGCGGATCCTGTTCCACCGCCTTTGAGGATGAATAATAATCGTCCGTTTAGGTCGGTTTGATCCGAGGGCTGTGGTGAATCCTAGAGGGCTATATAGCGGGGCCCCCGGCCCCCGGAGGAGGCAATCCCTTAAACCCTAATTCATTATCTCCTAGCGGGATCGAGTTGTAGAGGCGTCCTTGAATGGATGACTTCTCTTCTCTAGAGAATTAGAGCTAGACATTCCAATGTAGTAGATTAGATCTAGATGAGAGTTAGGGAGAGCGGAGCGCTCACGGTTACCGGAGAAGTCTTCGAGATTTGGTATGCCTTTGTATCTATTCTTTACAAGACTTATGCTTTAATATATTTATTCTTCTCTATCTACTTTATGCCTTTCATATGTTTGCTTAGTATAGTTGTTGCATCTTAGCATGGGATCTTTGCTCGTAGTGAGTGCTCTAGTTATTGCGCATAGCTAGAGTAGTAATCGATAGTATAGGCATGGTGTCTAGACTATAGGTTACCGAGGTTGCGCCAATCCCACGGATAGTTGTGGTAGCCCAGAGGTGACAGCTGACTGCCGGGCCTTTGTATTCCACCACGTTCGGGTTGGTGTTTCGTAGAGCTTTTTTGGCAGCCTTCCCCGACTACTCTTTACCCGGTCTTCTTCGAGAGTCGGAAAGGTACTTGTTGCTCCAAAGTGCTATTGTGTGATCGCTATATCTAACCATTCCCCGTTATCATAGAACCTAGAGTATTAGAGAAGTATTTAGAACCTTGATCTCTCCCGTTGTTCTCTCACTCTAGCTAGCTACTTATATATATATATAGAATTCTCATGTGTGCTTTTATTCTTATATTCTATCATATATCATTTACCCCGCTTTAGTCTAGTTGGTTTACTAAGTTAGTAGATGCATGATGGTGAGTTATCGATTCTTTAACCCTTGCTTCCCCGTGGTAAAATATAAATAACGATACCTGGATACTCCCGGTAAAATGCTACAATGGTATGTTCTCAGGCGCTTGCGGAATCCTTCTTATTTTAGTTGCACTTAACAAATACCAACAAGCATTTTTGGCGCGTTGCCGGGGAAGCAATCGGTGTTAAGTTTTTGATAGTGATCTTGATGTACGCTAATTTAGTGTATCACTAGCTTTAGTAGGATTACCCCTTGTTCCGTTGAGTTGTGGAATAGACGGGACAAAAGATGTCGTTCGACCTTCCGACAAGTTTCCACAAGACAATGAAGAGCCCAGGGTCCCCAACATTCAACATTCATCAACATTGGAACCCTGCCACCTCACAGAATGTAGAAAAGGTCGTCGTCACAAGAATTTCAAATCACTTCACAAGTGACGAACATAGACGCTGCACCGCTCACAAATTTCATCATGTGAGTCATGGTAAGTATGATCAAGAAAGGTGAGATAGTCTTGCTCGTGGACTTTAAAATTGATGAGTAGTTATCTTTTTGAATTCTTGCACCCCACTGCATGTTTACTTTTAACAATTTATGCATTCACTCCGTTTAGCTATTTATGTTTGCTCATCCATTGCATGTTTAGTTTCTTGCATGCATTCACATCGCTTGCATCTAAATAGTTATATAAAACAATCCTCACCATGATCATGCTGAGTCATCTCTATTTGAGTAACTCTCTATAATACTTTCATGCTACCTTTGTTTGCTATAGTATGTTTTGGTTTGGAAATACTACATGAGTACTTCCAAAGGCTTTTAAATTAAGCATGGTGCTTAGGTTAAATTGTCTTCCTTAACCCAATTAAGACATGGAGTCTAGTTTGGTTATTGAACTAAAATTGTGCTTTAGTAGATACTGGTTATTTTGTTGGACTAACCCCTGCAGAAAACTCTCAAATCCAATTTGGGTAAGTCAAGAGATGATCTCATATCAGAGATGAAGAAAGGCATATGATAAACTCCAATAACTTCGCACAAAAAGACACAGCTCATTCATCATCCAAGGAAGAATTGTAAGTATCAAATATCATTCACATTGTCTTTTGTTGCGAGTTACCTTTGCCTTGAACCATGTTAGAGTGCCATAAAAAAAAAGGGGTTGCTAGAAAACATGATAAATAAATCCTATGCTAAGGCGACTCAAAAACCATCTCTTTATTAGCATAGATGAAATTCCAAAATAGATAGTGGATAATAGCCCATAGTTTGAAATTGTTGCAATCCTTTTGGTATGTGTCCACTAACATTTTGCAGGAAAGAATTTATGATGTGCCTGTTCGTGGATTGGCATCACCTGCGAAATTGCCACTTCAGTAATGGAACAAAGAGAAAGACAAGAGTGCCACAAGAAGCATCAACATCTTGAACTCACTCAAAGAAGTGGATTAAGGCGACAAGCTATGAGCAACTCCGAAGACACCATCTTGCATGTCGGCAGCAAGGACAAGGATGGCATGATAGCATGCATCCTTGTGTCAACCAAACATCATCATGGGTTGACTACCGACCAAGCCCAAGAATACCATGAACAACTGCATTTGCCAGATGATGTCCCTAAGCCATTGGAGATGAAGCCTGCACACAAATACTAAAGAAGCCCCTTCCTTGATCATCAAGATGGATGGCGTACAACTCTTCGCCATGCCGCTAGAAGACAAAGACCATCAAGGAAGAAGTCGAGTCTACATCTCCAATGAACATCAATGCGTCAACCAAGACTCAATGAAAATCAAGAATGGTTGATGAAAGAAGATCATGCAACCGTCTGTCTCCTCATCCCGGATTGGATAGTCCAAACAAAAGCGAGAATGCAAAGGAGAGATCTCTACTCAACGAGACCTATAATCGAAGTCCCTCTCGGATACATGAAGGCTTACAAACAGAGGACAAACGATTGTGCGAGGACATAGGAGTACAACACACTCTGAGGGATGACTCAACACTCATATTTGGTTTCACGTGGCGAGTGATAACAAGGTCTAGCTTGGGGGAGGAAGGCCGATGACTCTTCAAATAATGATCCAGCAATGCTCTTTCTCTTTTCAAGCCCCATCACTCTGGCACGTTGAGAAGAAACAATGAGTGGAGCACAAGTTCTAGGCATAAGAAAAAAATAGAGAGAGGAAGCAAAAAGAAAGAGTGCAATTTTAGAAGACAAGATGCTCAAGGAGAGAGGTCAATCAAGCAAGGCAAACTCCAAGAAGAAGTAAAGGACCACTAGAAGCATCTGCTCTTCATCACAAGTTCTCAAGGTCTCTACCTTTGGGATCAAATGATGCACTGAAGGAGTGAATATGACAAGAAGTCGTTCGGAGGACTTAAATCGAACCCTCGCCAAGGAGGTAACTTGGTATTTATCAAGCATTTCCTTTCACAAAGCATTGCATTTTCCTTTAAGCAAATTTATTTTCCCTACATGCATCTTAATTGCATCTTCGCTTTACTATCTCTCGCACTAGAAAAAGAAAATAAAGATGTTGTGTATTTGCATCAGAAAACTACTAAGCCCCATGTGAACAATCATTCACTTTGGTGGCATAAAAATAATTTTTCGGCATATCTATTTTCTCTGTTTGCATCCTTTATTATAAAAAGATAAAAATATTACTTGTGATCCTGTTAGAAGACATTTGAGTTAAGGTAGTTCTAGACGGCCAAGGCTTAGAGGTTTTTATCACTAACGCTTAATCAGTTCCACAAGCTTTGTTGTCTATTTGAGCTTCAGAACATAAAGGATCAAGAAAAGCTAACGAGACGAAGGATGTCCAGTCTCTGTCGAAGTGCTTTGCCCTCAACAGTTGAACGCTGTCTCCAACAAACAACTATCCACGAAACTCGGAAGACTAGAACTCCTTCAGCACGTCGGCAATATCCGTAGACTATGTCAACATCCGGCTTGGGGAGAGCATCCCCGTGTATCAAGCTAAGTGTTCCAACTTGTCTATTTATTTATAGAGCTTGCTAAACAACTAAAAAAAGATGCATAACCTTAGAAACCCGAGAAAGATTTCCTTATTTATCTTTTCTACTTTCGGAGAGCTCTTGCAACTGTCTTTAAAAGTGATCCCTAGAATAAACTCTACATGGAGATGATGAATAGTTGCTCGCCGTAATTCCTTTCAAGTACCTAGTTTTCAACCTTGCACTCTCCCGAGTTTTGGACACAACTTGTTTAGATTTGAGATTTGCTGAACCGAAACTTGTGGGTAGCGAATGCTTGATCTAAGTCTAGGTAGTTGGCGGATATGAAATGGGAAGGTTTTGAGCTGCTTTGTCCATCTTGTTCCTAGAGATGCTAGAGTTACGGAGAATTTATCTTTGAAAATATTAAATTCCTGCATAATGAGTTCCTTTATGATGAGAGTTCAAATTCCTACCATGACCATATATTCATGCTTACTAGACTAGGAAAACCCATCTATTTATATAGAACATTTTATAGGCATTGAGTGTAGTCTTTATAGGCATTGAGTGTGGTTATCTTTTGTGGACCCATAAGGAATCGAGTCATGCGGTTAAAGTCAATACTATGTGCTCTCCATCCATTGATCTATGCTATACGTCCTCGAAGCATGCACCCATTTTATAACTACTATATTCATTACGTGCTACTTCGTCCCTAGAAGTACCGCCCACATATAGATCCATATCCACCACATATTGTGCTATCTCTACCCCGGAGATACGCACCTATCTGCTCCTACCTTGGGAGTACGCATTCCCCCACATATTGTCTTGTCTCTACCACGGAGATACGCGCTTATCTTGCTCCTACCCAGGAGTACGCATCCATCCATCCATCCATCCACAAAATACATACGCCACTTATTTCACTTCATCCGAGAAAAGGTTCTACTCCTATCCGGGAGTGAACATCTAGAAATAATCATCGCCGTTCCATTTGCCTACATAAAAGCTCCAGTCATTATCATTTCAAGTTATACACTCCCCATTGCTAAAGTTTCGTTTTCGGAGGATTGGTTGCTCTAAAAAGAGAAGAAAAAAAGAGAGAAAAATAAAAAAAAAAGAAAAAAAAAGAAAGAAAGAGTAGCCAAGTCCTTCCTTTCAAGAAGTTTCAAGGTTTCCGAATAAAGGGAGTCATGTTATCCCCAAAGGAGTAAGTGTAGAAGTAGATGTTCGCCAAGTGATCACCCTCATAATCATTTCCTTATCATCATCATCTTATCATTCATTCCATTCCCTCATTCACATGCACATATGACTTTATTATTATTTTAGTTCCTATTGGATCCATGGTTTAACCGTGCAATATATGCAAGTGAGTTTGAGTGTCTCCCCACCTATGAGCTCCACATAAGCCTATTAGAAAGTAGGGTGAGAGAGAGAAGGCACTTTCCGCTATGCCTTAGTTCCACAAATACCACATATTCTGAGAGAAGAGAGAAGGCATACGCTACACGCATGCCTTGGAGAGGATCCAGAAATACCACAAATGAGAGACTTGAAAGGGTCATACAAGGAAACTCTGAGTTTTATTTGAAAATCTTGCAAAAACTCCAGAATAATAGTTGATCAAAGAGCGAGAAACATAGCGCTTGACTTGACCGTTCTGTCTTTCAACTGCTCAAGACCCAAGTGACGGTTACAAGCTCCATGGTGAAAGGTAATATGAGTAAGTTTTGAGTCAGAATAGTTCACTCTAATCCGGAGGAGAGTTCTTGTTTGAACGCATGTGTACTTTTGAGGCGTGAAAGCATTGTAGCAACTCGATCTATCCGAGTTTATCTTTGCTCGAGAGACGAGCAAAAGGTAAGCTTGGGGGAGTTGTTGACGGTCGTTAAGTGCCAATTTTTACCGTCAACTAAACATGAGAAAGGACTAAAATATGTTCACCAACTAGATATAGGGGTTATCTTGACGGAATTCCACGAGTTTTGGTGAATGTACATTTCTGCACGGGGTGTCGGTGAAAATACCCAAGGAAGGCCCACATGTCAGGTTTACATAGAGATAATCGAGAACCGGTGAAAATTGCATGTCTGGAAGGTTCGAGAAGGCTCTGGACCAAACGGGAGCCGAACGGGCTCGGTGGAGAGTCGGCCGACTCCCACCCTTGGTCGCCGACTCATGACATGGACCAATCAGCATCAGCCTCGCGGATCCCTGTTCCACCGCCTTTGAGGATGAATAATAATCGTCCGTTTAGGTCGGTTTGATCCGAGGGCTGTGGTGAATCCTAGAGGGCTATATAAGCAGGGCCCCTGGCCCCTGGAGGAGGCAATCCCTTAAACCCTAATTCATTATCTCCTAGCGGGATCAGAGTTGTAGAGGCGTCCCTTGAATGGATGACTTCTCTTCTCTAGAGAATTAGAGCTAGACATTCCAATGTAGTAGATTAGATCTAGATGAGAGTTAGGGAGAGCGGGCACAACGCTCCGGTTACGGGAGAAGTCTTGGAGATTTGGTATGCCTTTGTATCTATTCTTTACAAGACTTATGCTTTAATATATTTATTCTTCTCTATCTACTTTATGCCTTTCATATGTTTGCTTAGTATAGTTGTTGCATCTTAGCATGGGATCTTTGCTCGTAGTGAGTGCTCTAGTTATTGCGCATAGCTAGAGTAGTAATCGATAGTATAGGCATGGTGTCTAGACTATAGGTTACCCGAGGTTGCGCCAATCACGGATAGTTGTGGTAGCCCCGGAGGTGACTCTGTCGGGCCTTTGTATTCCACCACGTTCGGGTTGATGTTTCGTAGAGCTTTTGGCAGCCTTCCCCGACTACTCTTTACCAGTCTTCTTCGAGAGTCGGAAAGGTCTTGTTGCTCCAAAGTGCTATTGTGTGATCGCTATATCTAACCATTCTCTGTTATCATAGAACCTAGAGTATTAGAGAAGTATTTAGAACCTTGATCTCTCCCGTTGTTCTCTCACTCTAGCTAGCTACTTATATATATATAGAATTCTCATGTGTGCTTTTATTCTTATATTCTATCATATATCATTTACCCCTGCTTTAGTCTAGTTGGTTTACTAAGTTAGTAGATGCATGATGGTGAGTTATCAGATTCTTTAACCCTTGCTTCCCTGTGGTAAAATATAAATAACGATACCTGGATACTCCCGGTAAAATGCTACAATGGTATGTTCTGTGCGCTTGCGGAATCCTTCTTATTTTAGTTGCACTTAACAAATACCAACACTCACGCACTAAACATTCTAGCTTCCGCGCACCGGCTTCGATCCACAAGTCCGCGGTGTGCTTGATATTGGTTAGAACCTGGTGGAGGGTGGCCTCTGCTCCTCTGAAACACCGTGCGTTCCTCTCCTTCCCGAGATCTCGGCGATGACGGCGAAGAGTGAGTCACGCCCCTTCCGCTTGACCCCGTGCCACTTCGCTCTCCATAGGTCCCACCATTGCTCGATTGAACGGGCACCGATCACGGTGGTGTCGGCGTGAAGAGTTGCGGGATGGCCCACCAAACCGCGGGAGAAGGAGCACTCGGCGACGATGTGGTCAATCGTTTCGGCTCTGGTCGCGAGAGGTAGCAATTGGCATGTGCACGGGACCGTGTCGGTGGCGCTGTCTGCCCGTCCATTGGCGTCTGCCGAGACGAGAAAGCCCGGAGGAAGATCCTCACTCTCGGGGGTGCCCATGTCTTCCAAATCCTCGCTCCGCCGGGATAGGGTGGGATCCCGACGGTGCCCTGTAGGCCGATCTTGCGGAGTATTTTCCGTCCGTCCACTTCCGGACTACCCGGTCTTCGCCGGTGAGCACCACTGGTCGAGCTTGTGCCGGAGGTTTAGATAGTCCCAGCCCACTGCGGCCGATATCCCCCGGAAATCACGCCCGTATCCAAGTGCGACCGAGATGGACCCACTGTAGCCTCCTCAAGCGTAGTGCCTGCCCTCGACCTCCTCGCACCGATGTAGCCTAGGAGTAACGGCGCGATGTCCGCCACGGGCGACCATCGATCCCCCTAGCGAGTCCGAGAAGAGGGTGGCCCTGCCATTCCCGACGACCGTGAACGTGGAGGCTCGGAAGAAGTCTTGCACCTCCTAGGTACCTTGATCTCCAATTGTGACCGGGCGCGGTCCTCATCCGCCCGCTTGCGCGAGCCATCTCGGCGGCGCTATCGTGCGTCGAGGTCAGGGATCCCTAGGCCTCCCGGACCCGGTGGTCGACATGCGGCGGGCCGGGCGACCATGCATTTCCCCGACGTCACCGTCCTTCCCGTCGGGGAAGAATCTCTGGGATGCGGTTGATCTCCTCGATCGCCCATGGTGGCAAGCCGTCCGCGATGATGTTGTAGATGGGGATGCGGTGAGACGGACTTGACCGGATGAGGCGACCGCTCCTCGCCATGAGCGGGCCGTGGCACGCCAGCCCGGGACGTGCGGCGACCGAATCCACCGCAGCCCGGTACCTTGCCTTTGGGATTTTCTTGGTGAGAGGAAGTCCCGGGTAGGTGATCGGGAAGTCGACGATCTGACAACCAATGACTCGCTGCACTGGCTGGAGGTCAAGGTCTGGTGCGTAAATCGTCGTGATGGAGCACTTGGAGAGGTTGGTCCTAAGCCCGGACGCGTCACCGAAGGTCTTCAGGACCGTCATAAGCGCCCTCGCCTCTTCCACGGTGGGGTGCATGAAGATGATGACGTCGTCGGCGTAGAGGCTGCAATGATGTCTGATGGCGGGTGTCCCCAAGGGTTGTAGAAGTCGTCTATCCGCCGCCGCCACCATTAGCCTGGCGAACACCTCCATGACGATGATGAATAGCATTGGTGATAGGGAATCCCCACACGACCCGCGCTGTGTTTGATCGACCTCCCCGGCCTACCATTCACCGAGGATGCGGGATGAGGCGGTGGACAGCGGTGAGGCTACCCACTTCCTCCGTGGTGGCCGAACCCAAAGGCACGAAGAGTGTCTAGCAGGAACGGCCACGACACCGTGTCGAAGGCCTTGGAGATGTCCAGCTTGAGCAACGCTTTGGGGATCTTCTTCTTCTTCAGGTGTACCGCCGCGCGCTGCACAAACTTGAAGTTGTCGTGGATCGTCCTCTCCCTGATGAAGGCGTTCTGATTGGGAGAAATGATCTCCTTGAGGCGGGGCGCCAGTCTTGCCGCCAGCAGCTTAGAGGCCAGTTTGCCGAAGCTGTGGATCATGGTGATCGGCCTGTAGTCAGCTGCGGTGGCCGCGTCCGCTTTCTTAGGCAATAGCACCACGAATGCATTGTTGAGGTTGCGGAAGTGGGAGCTGTCCCCAAAGAACAAGGCGTCCAGGGCTGCTATGATGTCGTCTTTGATGGTGGCCCATGCCGACTTGTAGAATGCTCCCGTGAATCCGTCTGGTCCAGGTGCCCTGTCGGACGGCTGGTAGTCAGGCCAGCTTGGGGAGCTTGGGGAGCCCATCATCACTGCCCCATGTCCTGAAGGGCGAAGGGGGCCCTTCGGGGCGTGTCGGGTTTTAGGTTTAAAGACACCTCGTCGGCACGCATTGCCGGCGAGGCTCCTCCAACGGCGTATCTTGTGTGTCGTTCACATCACTAGGTGGACCATGTAAAGTATTTGTTTCAAGCATGTTGTAGGCGTCAGCCGAAGTAAAGCCCGGCTAGGCTGACCTTTGGCCTGCCTTTAGGAAGCGATCTAACTCTTAGCTGGAGTGGTAACTTAATAGAGTGCGAACACTTCAAAATAAGTTTCGACATAAATATACCCACACATTCACAATCATCAATAAAAACCTTAGGAAGATATTATCATAACAATTTTATTCCGCAGAGTACATTCAGCTCTTGATTCCTAAACCACTCAATGCAACGCAATGCAATCAGCTGGTGCAATACACACGTTTATTCTTGCGGACTACACACCGCCGTGCTTGGTCAATGAAGACCACACGACGCTCTACTTGCGAATCTTGATGGTGGGGCGAGCGTTGAGCGTGACCTTGGCAGCTGAGCGCGGCACGATGACGACGTCGACGGAGCTGTCGTCCTCGGCATCGATGTCGAACAGC
>JAENPR010002491.1:0-53692 GCA_018135685.1 Themeda triandra
GGGAGTCATCTCTTTCATTAGTCATTATAGGTATACATGTAATCTCATTATATAGACGTAGCAGGGGCATATGGTAGCCTCAAGGCCCATATGGTATGAGCCATCAATTCCTCTAATTAAGGAATTCTTAACACTCTCCCCTTGAGCGAATACCATGACAAATACATGCCTCATTAAAACTCAAAAACCCATTGGGAAAAATACGGAGAAGAGTACATTATTTCATTTCATGCATTTGCACATTGTTGCCTCGTTAAAAACCTTACATGAGAAAAACTTCGGAAAAACTCATCAAAAAAAAAGAGTACAACATGTCTTCAAGACAATTTGTGATCTTCTGGATTATACCATTTTAAATTTTCTAGAACTCTGGTCAAGAGCTAATACTATGGGAAATTCTCCCCCTGAACCTTGTAGAATTGTCCTACTATGGCAAGAACGCTTTCTACAGGAAGGTATGCACATAAAGACTTAACAAATATATCACATATAGTACAAGGATCATTTTATAATCTTGACCTCCTCATGTTACTTCTGGAACTCGTGAAGTAAAAATACTACATAAACAATAATCACACTTTCAAAAATAATATCATGATAAAGCCTTTAACAGAGGTTAGTAGCTCATAAAATTTAGTATAACACCTTCTAGGTATTATTTGAGACCTTGAAAGCCTTGTGAATGGCAATCAATACTCCCCTTGATGACAACATTAGGTGAAGTCATTCACTCTCATGACATTAAACATTGCACATAGATAGTGCAAGTGAGATTACAAGATTTTCACAATATTCAGTCTTCGTAATATTTGTCTCGCAATTCTTCAGGAACATTGAGATAGAGAATAATACAGTCAAAAATATTATATTCTAACATGTATATATTAGGATGCATATTAAAGTTGCAATGACATACACCTTCAAAATGTGGTTGTTAATTATTACCCTTTATCTTTATATAAGAGTAAATCTCTATATTCATAATAGTCGTGAGTCCTTCTCGGATTGACTATAGATTCTTCTAAAATCTTCAATACATAGCAAAACATCACAAGTCTGTATTTCTAGCGCAATGGGAAAAGTATCGCTAGTAGCACCAAATTTATCATATCGATTTTTAGAGAATACTTCAACTCCAAATCTTCAGGTGGAGAATGCATTCTATCACAAGTATATATACACACCCATAGGTAAAGCTCATGGACTGCACATGTGCTTATATGGTATATTTTTATTCATTTTATATCCTCTTTTCATTCTTATCTCTCGGGTCTTATATGGGTCTTCCTTCCAAGGAATTCACTTAGGTGCATTTAGACATAATTATATCTTTCTTCAAGAAAAATCCTTCAGGGAGTTGTTATCTTATAGGGAGATCAATCATTCTCCAAAAGATAACATTGGTATGAGATTATTTTTATGTTGCTCTTCATGGATTTTCGAATCCGGCGCATATTTTAATTCATGCCATTAGCTAGATTTATTATAGCGAGAACATACTATCTAAAACTTTTTGTCAGAACTGGTCTCTATTCGGACCTTTTGAACCATCGCTTTTCACCACACATTATTCCAATGATGACCCATAATTATCTGAACATCAGGTTCAAGATATTCACTAAGCGATTTTTGGTTCAACCTCAATTGCATATTTCATTTGACCCGATATGAGAACTTCAAGCATTCTTGCCATGGACTTTATTAGGATCCAGGGTTCTCACAAAGGAGACTCATCTAGCAATTATAGAGGTAAACAAGTGTCGACACATTCTTTGTTTCGACTTAATAACGATCTTCATTATTTCCCAAAATGATAGATCTATTGTTGTTCCATTTTCCTAGCTTTATATTAAGCGCGCATTGCTAAGATTTTCATCTCCAGGATGAACCTCATCACGAGGTAACTCACCAGCAGGATGATTTCTCTGCAGTAGTACAAGAGGAGTTTTATCACACATAATGTGAGTTTTCTTCATGAGCATATACTTTTGACTTAGGGCCATAGATCTTACTTGTAGGCGTCCCCACATGATTTGATCAAATGCCAAAAAAAAGTCTTGTGGATACAAAATTAATCCCGGGTATATCCACGTCTACTTCGGGTAGAAGCATTCATTTGGACTTTAACCAATTTGGTTGCTCCTCATCAATACGGTTATACGGCATAACTCCATACTATAGGATATAGGAGTATAACTAAACAACTAGTTTAGTTTGGATTTGTGCGTTTTAATTCATAAATATCAAGGCATTCCATAAAATGGGCATTATCTCACTAATGTCGAGATATTTAATAGCATCGAAAAATCCCCATTCACCAACTTCTATGGTGTATATGTATGCTTGAGTGGTGTTTTAATTAGGAAATATTACGCACTTTATCCGGGGTATATTCTTGTTTTTATATGCGGTGAGCTTGGACTTTATTAATGCGGTTGCATGAATACTACATGTATTTCCTTCTACAAGAGGAGTATACTCAACTTTTTGTTGAGTCCATAACTTCCGGTACTGTGAACTATACACTATTGCTCAGCGAGTTCTTGTTTCAAACAAATACATATGTAGCCTTCTAGACTTAACACTTGTACTTACTTATAACATAACCCATAATTTAGCCATAATAATCCTTCAGGGGCTAATGCTCACCAATTGTTGTACAATTGACAATCAATCTCTCCATTACATATATTGACCTTCTAGGTCATATGCATCAGACAAGACAATGGTGGCATTGCGCTTTCAGGTGCGTCAAGATTGGTGTACATAAGTATGACAACAAGATTATGACATTTTGCCATGATTGCCAAGCATAAATTTTGGATGCAAAGTATTTCGTAGTCCAGCCCTTTCTGTTCATTGCCCAAATTTGACTCAATTACTCATACCATATAGTGAAATTGAGTCATTATATTTAGGGGCTTGGCATTTCTACCCTGTTTTGAAGTCCGTTTTGTGATTTTACCCTCGTTTTTTTAACTTTGTAATTTTACCCCTGTAATTTTTAAACGAAGGAAGACTTTACCCCTAGTTTGTTAAGTCCTTCTAACGATGTTAACTTTTGGATAAAATAATGACTTTATTCATGAGTTTTTACCCCTATTTTCTTATGTTGTGTTTTACCCCTATTTTTAGACATCAAGCTCTCATTTTTATTCCACAGTTTTTAAAAAAATGTTTGCAACACTTTAATTAACAATCCACATAAACGCAATTTAATATCGTTAGATGTGTGAACTATCGCCTCCTAGGTGGTTGGAGAGGGACATAAGAGTATCCTTGTCTTTTGCGCGGAGTGTTTTTTCATTTATTCTTCTTTTTTTGGATATTTAATCAACTGTCTCGAGATAATGTTACATACTAGGGGTAAAGCTGGAGCTTCGTTTAGAAAAAACGAGGGTAAAATCACAAAGTTGAAAAAGAGGGGCAAAATCACTATTAGACTTTGGAATAGGGGTAGAAAGCTAAAATCCCTTATATTTATTGCAACATATTTCATTTATCTAGGAAAATTTATTTTAATGCAAAGTCATTGACTTAAGCTAAAAATTAGCTGTGGCAAGAGCAAAACAACGACGATATATCATGGGATAGACTCTCAACTAATAGCACAACATTGGTTGATTTAAGATACATTAGTGGACATACGTAGTTTCAACATCCATGTGGCCTTTCGGAGCCTAGGATAACTACTACAAAATTAATATCAAAGTTAGCTTCAAGCTGTTATTTATGTGGGATTTATATTTTACGCTTACTTTTAGACAATACAATATGGTTTCCCGCAATGATGCCCCTTGTCATTCCGGCGACTAGTGGTTTCCTGCAGTTTGCCCCCTGTCATTTCGGCGGTTGTGGATACCTCTACTTCGAGTTTTGATATGCACTGGGGCTTCATTTAGTCCAAGGAAGGACATGCAATTTCTTCATACGAAGAAGTATTGTGCTTTTGCACTAACCAGGAAAAGGTATCGAGAATATTAATCCTTTTTCATATTTGTATAGCAACTTCATGTTGCCAAGGGTGTAACATCCTAGATGTTAATGACAACTAAAACTGTTTAAGAAGTTTTGTTAAAACCTAATCATCGAGCATCATGGCATAATTGCATTCATGTTTTAATATTGTTTTTGATGTGATGCTTTGTTTTACATATGAAATGATGCTTGTGATTGCTAATGCCCGATTAGTTAGTGTAGAAATTAAATCGAGCTCCAGTGCATTTCAAAAACCTGTTTTCTAGAAAACCCTGATTTACCCCCTTTTCTCTATTTCAAAATCTACAAAGAATTTGGCGTTGGTCCAAAAAGCAATATTGTGGGTCTTGATGAGAGCTACAATATTGGTGTTCAAAGTTTTTTCAAGTTTCCAAAAATAATTTCAAATAAATTTGAAAATACGGTTTTCCGAAACAGTTGTCCCCTTTTCAATTTCAAACCATAATTCAAAAACTATGCATATTTTGGAAAAACATCTTTTGGAGAAAATGTGTAGTTTGAAAAGTTGAGCATTCCATAGTTTTGGAGTTTTTCAAGTTCTTTAGAAAAATCAAAAGTAATTTCATATATTTCATTCTAGGGTTTTTGTCCCCTTTTCAAAATTTGATTCAAATTCAATTTTCCTTTCAAAATTTGAAAATGGTCCAGTTGAGAAAATTATAGAGCATGAAAAATTAGCTAGGGTTGCTTTTTGGAATTTTTCGAGTGCAGTACAACTTTAGGGAGTAATTTGCAAAATCCTGTCTCTGCTACAGTGCGCTGACGTCATCGTCTTCAATCCTCCCCCTCTGTTTATCACCGTCGCCGTGTCCATGGCCGCCATGCCGGCTTGTCGCGACCGCCAGCTCGCGCTCTCGCTGGAAACGTCTATGTCCGCGTGTCGCCCTGCCTCTCCTCGCGTCGTCCTTCAAATGGGAGAAAGTCGAGGTCGTCTTCTCCTCTTCCTCTGCCAGTCCGCCATGGCCGTTTTAGCTCTGGAGCTCGCTACAGTCGTCGTCAAGCCATCTCGGCCAAATTCTTCACGTCACTAGCTTCTCCATTTTGTGGCGAATCCATCAATCCCGCTTGCGCAACCTCTCACCAACTGAGCCGCCCAGCGCCTGCCCTTCTTCCCCGCGGCCGGCAACAGCGCCGCTATGTGCATCGTGCCGTCCAGAGCCCGCCTCGGTGAGCCGTTGATTGCATCTCTTAGCGCGGTGGCTTTGCCTTGATGCCTTGATCATGGTCGGCCCTCTTGTTCTTGCAGCCGGAGCCTCAACAAGCCGGAACGCCGGGCATGCCAACCGGGTTGCCGCCGCCATCGACCTTATGCCGACAAGCTACCACCTCCGCTCCGTCTTCAGTCCTGTTAGCGCGAGCATCATCATCAGGGTGAGATTCTTGTTACGCCCGTATCCTCCGCTAAGTCCCTTTCGCACCCGAGCCGCCGGAGTATGTGCCGCCGACGAGCTCTGCTCGTGTCACTTCGCCGCACGCGTGTCTTTTCGCGTTATGGGCCGAGCCCGGCGCCATTAATTGGTTAATCGCGTTCGCTAGGTCACGTAGCCACGCGTGCTCACTATTGCCTCGCCGGAGAACCTCCAGTCGCCGCTGCCGCCGTGCCACAGATCCACCGAGCCGCCATAGCCGCCGTCGGCCATGCTCTGCCACGTCTGCCGTCGGGTCTTGGTGTCCTTCGGGTGCGCCATGCCTCGTTGGTCGCGTAGGGCCTCATAGCGCCGCCCAGGACCTCGCCGTCGGCGATACCACGCCGACGGTGCTGTTGCTCTGCTCTGAAAACTCGCGTGGGCTCGATGTTATAAATTTGAAGAACCTCAGGGGCCTATTTGCAAACATCCATGACTCATGTGAATAGTGTCTGACAGAGGCTTGGACCTATTTGTAATTCGGTAAAACCTCAGGGTCTCTTTCGCAAAATTGCCAGGCCAGGCCTTGGCCAGGCCGAGTGGGCCGGCCTGCCTAGGCTCCTGGGCCGGCCTGCTCATGCTGCCGGGCCAGGCCTGTTCCTGCGCGCCTGTGGCCGAGCCGGGCCAGCTGGGCCAATTGGGCCAGTTTCGGCCCAAGTCGACCTTTTCTTTTTATTTTAGTTTTATTATTTTCCTGTTTTGGTGAATAGTAATGCATTTTATTATTTTCATATAAAAATATTTATAGCTCCAAAAATTCTGAAAATTTTTGTGTATGCTCTCTGTCATGTGCTTGATTTTATAAAAATATTAGATGCCTATTTTGGTTATGTTTTATATGTTTTAAAATTAGCCCTTTTAATTGGAAAATGCTCTTTCCTTTATTTTTAGTTATTTATTTATTGTTCCAAAAATCTTGAAAATTATTTTGTAGCCTTCTCAGGCCATGAGAAGCTTAAGTTTAATTTTTGAGATTTATTTGACAACTTTTATTTAGTCTTTATTTTATGTTTAGTTTTTAATAGATCTTTAATTGCTTATTTAGTTCTTTATGACTTAGAATTTTCTTGAGTGACTTTGGGATTGATTGAAGACCTTAGGTCATTAAGTTTAGTGACCTTGGGCACTTTGATGACTTGTATGAATTATCTTGATCTGGTTATTTTAACTAGAGTGGCTTCACCTATGTAACCCTAGGTTTTGTTTAATTAATGTTGTTAGAGTACAACTTTATCGCGAAGGAAAGTTGTACTCAAGTTAATCTAGTTGTTATGCTTTCATCATGTATCATCATGCATCATGCCATGAGCTCATCGTTCTAAATCACGCATCATTACTTACGTGTAGTTGTTTCGAGAGTGAGGTGGTTCGTGTTGATCAAAGTTGGAGAGGTGTCATCCGACAAGGGTATTCGAGAAGGTCATCCACCAATGATGTCGAGTCATCTCTCTTGATATTGGTGTTATCCACCCATGGTGTTGATGTCAAGTCGATAATTGGAATCTAACTTCACCGAGCAAGCCCGAGCATGCAACCCATTTACATTTCGCAAATATTTTACACTATAAGTCTAGTGTATTGTGCATTAAGTTAATAGGATTTGGTTGATACCGTTGCCGCATGACTACCTTGATCTACTTTTACATCATGATATCCCACTAGTATGTGTAGGTCGATTTCTTATGCTTAGCCATGCTTAGACTTCGGTAGATGTTGTAGAATTTGTTAATCTTTGATCATGATTTACCAATGTATCTTTGCTTCTCTAGACCTAAAGATGGGTCGCGAGGGCATAAGAATATGGTTATAAGAAATTGAGACCGGTTGGGTAACTTGCATCGGGAATGGAGTCTTGATGTAGTGTTTCCGATTGTGTCGATTAAGGGCCGTCCGTTGTTGGCCCTTGGATCAAGACTTTACAACTACTCACATATCTACGGAAAAGCTTTACCCTAGGATAATCTAAGGACTAGTACGGTGAGCCCGTGCCTTGGGGAGTGGCGAGATGGCGGGAGTACAATACCCTCGTGGGCCGTGTCCGGTTGGAGGTGTAAGTGTACTCTCGGGTGGCGCGGAAGCGAGCCTAGTTCTAGAATGTCCGACGGTATTGTTGATATAATTGTGGGTTAGAGTCCCACTTATATCGTGTGTTTAGGGATCTCGGTGAGTAAAATCGCTTGAACCGTCGTTTGCTCCACGTATAAGGAGACTTGATCCTCGCACCTCGCATCGTAGCATTCAAGAGAAATATGAAAGAATTGGTTCTTGGTGACTCGTGGAGTCGAGAAGGGAAAGCATTTGGAAAGATAATCTCAAGTGTGATGCTTAAATGATTGTTGAGAATAGATCGGGTGCAAATCTAGCTTTAATAGATATAATAGAAGTTGATGCTTTTATTCTGTTTAAAACATTGAAAGTAAGGTTTCAAGATTAGTAATGCATTTCCGCAAAACTTCCCTTATCTAGCTCAACTACTCAAAAGCCTTGCATATCCTTGAGAGTCTTTTCTTTTAGTCGGGTAAGTCTTGCGGAGTACCTTCATGTACTCGGGGTTTGTTCTACCCACATTGCGAGTCTTGGCTTGTTGCTTGAACCATGTTGTGTCGTGGGCTCGACATGATTTGGTCTCTCTCGCGACTTAGGTGTCCTACCTAAGTTGTCTTACGTATCTCTACTCTACTTCCTCATTTAAGTTAAGTTTGTAAAAGTTGACTTATTCATATTTTGTAAACTTTTTAATGTTATCATTCTTCCGCACTCGATATATATATATTTTGTAACAAATGTTGTAATGTTGGAGTTACTCCATTGTTGATCCGGGTATGAATGTAAAAAGTGGTTCAATCGGTGTTCGTTAAGAACATCGACGGGCTTCATAAGTCGTGTGGAACACATGCATAGTAATCGAGGTCGGTTAAGACGAGGATTAGTGCATGTGGGCCACATTACTTAGGAGGTTCCCGCTACGGTTGGTATCGAGCTCATACTTTGGATCGGCTACAACATTACATTTGAAAACTTCAAAATGATTTTTCTATATAAAAGTTTTTGAAGTTAACAAATTGAAAATGGATCCTTATCTATTTTCTTTCTGAAAGACTTTGAGAAGTTTCTCGGTACTTCTTCAAATGGTCAACATGGAAGTCAACTTCCTCAACAAAGCTTATTTGGAGTGTCTTTAAACGGTTCGTCTAACAAGCCCTTTAATTCACTAACTTGGTGAAGTTGAAGTTTTCTAACATTGTGAGGACTTATAGGACGAGCGTATCATATGAAAATCTTTTGGGAAGTTAAAAGATCCCCTTAAGGTTGGAATGGTTATATTCCTTTATGATTGTTCTATTGTTAAATCTCGCCATGTACCAGGATTGTTTATCAATTGAATCTTTTATTTCATAAATTTCGATCTTTGGGAATTTGTGGAATATACCTTGATATACATCATTATCTTAAAGATGAAACCTGGTACAAATTCTTGATTCTTTTGTTGAGTATGTGCCATGCCTTGATTCTTTTCAACTCCGACACATACTATTTCCTTGGTGTCATTTGATGACATATATCTCATTTGTTCATAACTTGATTATGTTCTCTAAGGTACCATGATCTATGACCGGGAAATAGCGATGAAACCGGGGTCTCCTGTGGCTTATGACCATAAGGAATTGCGCCGGGCGTTCGCTAATGTCGGGGTCTATGATCATGAAACCTTATAGTTCACAATTAGTGTGTTCACATTCTCGAACATGCTAATCTCTTGACCTTGATATTCGACAAATAATTGTCGAAAGTCATTATGATGTGATCTATGGTGGTGCTTACAATTCCCCCTATGTTTGAAGCACAGTTACATCCTTTATAATTGTTCCATTGCTGAATCTCGTCTTATACCGGGTTTTGTCCGTTAATAATCCTGTACTCCATAAGTTTCGATCCTTGGGAAACTGTGGAATATGCTCGAAGTACACTATTACCTTGAAAACTGAAGCGGTGTGAATCCTTAAATTCTTTTCCGAGTATGTGTTATACTTTGATTCCTTTCAACTCTGACCTGTGCTATCTCCTTGATGTCGTTTGACGACATATATCTCACTTGTATATCGCTATGAATATGTCTTCTAGGGTATCATGACTTATGACTTGGAAACATCGCCGAACCCGAGTGTTCGTCGTTATCGGAGTCAATGATCAAGCTCCTCTTGGGTGCGTCCTTGTTTGCACATTCTAATTTCTTGACCTTGATATCCGACTTTGTTGGCCAAGAGTCATATTGATTGTATCTCGTAGTGGTGTCTCGACCGTAACTATGGTGCCGTGTCAACTGGAATCTCCCGTGATTCACGACCACATGAGTTTTCGCCAAGTCGTGCCTTGGTATCATAGTCGGTGCTCACGAACCATTATGGTTCACACTTAATGTGCTATCGATCATTCGACACTCCATAGGGATTCAAAGTTGTTCTTTGAATCCTAAAGAAACCTTGTGGTTGTGACCGACTTCGATCTCGATTCTTGTATCAATGTTTCAAAATGTGGAGTTCTTGTTGTTGTGCCCTATAGTGGTGCCGTGTTCGTAACCCTGGTGCCGCGACGGAACCTAGGGTCTCTTGTGTGACCCGGGCACACAAGTTGCCGTTGGGTGCGCGCAGTATCAATGTTTGCGGGCATGAGCCATTATAGTCTCATGACAATGTACCCTACTCTTGAACTTATCTTAGGAATTATTGCTTTGAAACTCCCTTGAAACTCTAAATACCTTGTCGAGTTGTAACCACTTTTATCTCATGGTTGTAACTCTCGAATCGAACCTTGTTGTTCTATGAACTTCGTCAAGTTGAGTTGCTTGACACATTTCCTTTTCCATTACTTACCCCACGGGATTTTGTTGCTCCAAAATCTCGGGACGAGATTTCTTTAAGGGGAAAGGATGTAACATCCTAGATGTTAATGACAACTAAAACCTGTTTAAGAAGTTTTGTTAAAACCTAATCATCGAGCATCATGGCATAATTGCATTCATGTTTTAATATTGTTTTTGATGTGATGCTTTGTTTTACATATGAAATGATGCTTGTGATTGCTAATGCCCGATTAGTTAGTGTAGAAATTAAATCGAGCTCCAATTCTGTTTCAAAACCCCGTTTTCCCGAAAACCCCGATTTACCCCCTTTTCTCTATTTCAAAATCTACAAAGAATTTGGCGTTGGTCCAAAAAGCAATATTGTGGGTCTTGATGAGAGCTACAATATTGGTGTTCAAAGTTTTTTCAAGTTTCCAAAAATAATTTCAAATAAATTTGAAAATACGGTTTTTCCGACGAGTTGTCCCCTTTTCAATTTCAAACCATAATTCAAAAACTATGCATATTTTGGAAAAACATCTTTTGGAGAAAATGTGTAGTTTGAAAAGTTGAGCATTCCATAGTTTTGGAGTTTTTCAAGTTCTTTAGAAAAATCAAAAGTAATTTCATATATTTCATTCTAGGGTTTTTGTCCCCTTTTCAAAATTTGATTCAAATTCAATTTTTCTTTCAAAATTTGAAAATGGTCCAGTTGAGAAAATTATAGAGCATGAAAAATTAGCTAGGGTTGCTTTTTGGAATTTTTCGAGTGCGGTACAACTTTAGGGAGTAATTTGCAAAATCGTCTCTCGCTACGGTGCGGCGACGTCATCGTCTTCAATCCTCCCCTCTCGCGTTTATCACCGTCGCCGTGTCCATGGCCGCCATGCCGGCTTGTCGCGACCGCCGGCTCGCGCTCTCGCGGAAACGTCTATGTCCGCGTGTCGCCCCGCCTCTCCTCGCGTCGTCCTTCAAATGGGAGAAAGTCGAGGTCGTCTTCTCTCTTCCGCGGTCCGCCATGGCCGTTTTAGCTCGGGAGCTCGCTACGGTCGTCGTCAAGCCATCTCGGCCAAATTCTTCACGTCACTAGCTTCTCCATTTTGTGGCGAATCCATCAATCCCGCTTGCGCAACCTCTCACCAAGCGAGCCGCCCGGCGCTTTTTCCCCCCGCGGCCGGCCGGGCGCCGTATGTGCATCGTGCCGTCCGAGCCGCCTCGGTGAGCCGTTGATTGCATCTCTTAGCGCGGTGGCTTTGCCTTGATGCCTTGATCATGGTCGGCCCTCTTGTTCTTGCGGCCGGAGCCTCAACAAGCGGAACGCCGGGCATGCCAACCGGGTTGCCGCCGCCGTCGACCTTATGCCGACAAGCTACCACCTCCGCTCCGTCTTGGTCGTTAGCGCGAGCATCATCATCGGGTGAGATTCTTGTTACGCCCGTATCCTCCGCTAAGTCCCTTTCGCACCCGAGCCGCCGGAGTATGTGCCGCCGACGAGCTCGCTCGTGTCGCTTCGCCGCACGCGTGTCTTTTCGCGTTATGGGCCGAGCCCAGCGCCATTAATTGGTTAATCGCGTTCGCTAGGTCACGTAGCCACGCGTGCTCACTGTGCCTCGCCGGAGAACCTCCGATCGCTTTGCCCGCCGTGCCACGATCCACCGAGCCGCCAGCCGCCGTCGGCCATGCTCGCCACGTACGCCGTCGGGTCTTGGTGTCCTTCGGGTGCGCCATGCCTCGTTGGTCGCGTAGGGCCTCATAGCGCCGCCCGGGACCTCGCCGTCGGCGATACCACGCCGACGGTCTTGTTGCTGCTACGAAAACTCGCGTGGGCTCGATGTTATAAATTTGAAGAACCTCGGGGCCTATTTGCAAACATCCATGACTCATGTGAATAGTGTCGGCGGAGGCTTGGACCTATTTGTAATTCGGTAAAACCTCGGGGTCTCTTTCGCAAAATTGCCAGGCCGGGCCTTGGCCGGCCGAGTGGGCCGGCTTTGCCTAGGCTCTCGGGCGGCCTGCTCATCTTGCCGGCCGAGCCTGTTCTGCGCGCTGTGGACGAGCCGGGCCCGGCTGGGCCAATTGGGCCGGTTCGGCCCAAGTCGACCTTTTCTTTTTATTTTAGTTTTATTATTTTCTGTTTTGGTGAATAGTAATGCATTTTATTATTTTCATATAAAAATATTTATAGCTCCAAAAATTCTAAAAATTTTTGTGTATGCTCTCTGTCATGTGCTTGATTTTAGAAAAATATTAGATGCCTATTTTGGTTATGTTTTATATGTTATAAAATTAGCCCTTTTTATTGGAAAATGCTCTTTCCTTTATTTTTAGTTATTTATTTATTGTTCCAAAAATCTTGAAAATTATTTTGTAGCCTTCTCAGGCCATGAGAAGCTTAAGTTTAATTTTTGAGATTTATTTGACAACTTTTATTTAGTCTTTATTTTATGTTTAGTTTTTAATAGATCTTTAATTGCTTATTTAGTTCTTTATGACTTAGAATTTTCTTGAGTGACTTTGGGATTGATTGAAGACCTTAGGTCATTAAGTTTAGTGACCTTGGGCACTTTGATGACTTGTATGAATTATCTTGATCTCTTTGGTTATTTTAACTAGAGTGGCTTCTTTATGTAACCCTAGGTTTTGTTTAATTAATGTTGTTAGAGTACAACTTTATCGCGAAGGAAAGTTGTACTCAAGTTAATCTAGTTGTTATGCTTTCATCATGTATCATCATGCATCATGCCATGAGCTCATCGTTCTAAATCACGCATCATTACTTACGTGTAGTTGTTTCGAGAGTGAGGTGGTTCGTGTTGATCAAAGTTGGAGAGGTGTCATCCGACAAGGGTATTCGAGAAGGTCATCCACCAATGATGTCGAGTCATCTCTCTTGATATTGGTGTTATCCACCCATGGTGTTGATGTCAAGTCGATAATTGGAATCTAACTTCACGCAACGCGAGCAAGCCCGAGCATGCAACCCATTTACATTTACGCAAATATTTTACACTATAAGTCTAGTGTATTGTGCATTAAGTTAATAGGATTTGGTTGATACCGTTGCCGCATGACTACCTTGATCTACTTTTACATCATGATATCCCACTAGTATGTGTAGGTCGATTTCTTATGCTTAGCCATGCTTAGACTTCGGTAGATGTTGTAGGCTGTTAATCTTTGATCATGATTTACCAATGTATCTTTGCTTCTCTAGACCTAAAGATGGGTCGCGAGGGCATAAGAATATGGTTATAAGAAATTGAGACCGGTCGGGTAACTTGCATCGGGAATGGAGTCTTGATGTAGTGTTTCCGACTGTGTCGATTAAGGACCGTACCGTTGTTGGCCCTTGGATCAAGACTTTACAACTACTCACATATCTACGGAAAAGCTTTACCCTAGGATAATCTAAGGACTAGTACGGTGAGCCCGTGCACCAGGAGTGGCGAGATGGCGGGAGTACAATACCCTCGTGGGCCGTGTCCCGGATTGGAGGTGTAAGTGTACTCTCGGGTGGCGCGGAAGCCGAGCCTAGTTCTAGAATGTCCGACGGTATTGTTGATATAATTGTGGGTTAGAGTCCCACTTATATCGTGTGTTTAGGGATCCTCGGTGAGTAAAATCGCTTGAACCGTCGTTTGCTCCACGTATAAGGAGACTTGATCCTCGCACCCGCATCGTAGCATTCAAGAGAAATATGAAAGAATTGGTTCTTGGTGACTCGTGGAGTCGAGAAGGGAAGCAGCTGGAAAGATAATCTCAAGTGTGATGCTTAAATGATTGTTGAGAATAGATCAGGTGCAAATCTAGCTTTAATAGATATAATAGAAGTTGATGCTTTTATTCCTGTTTAAAACATTGAAAGTAAGGTTTCAAGATTAGTAATGCATTTCCGCAAAACTTCCCTTATCTAGCTCAACTACTCAAAAGCCAGCATATCCTTGAGAGTCTTTTCTTTTAGTCGGGTAAGTCTTGCGGAGTACCTTCATGTACTCGGGGTTTGTTCTACCCCATTGCGAGTCGGCTTGTTGCTTGAACCATGTTGTGTCATTTGGGCTCGACATGATTTGGTCTCTCTCGCGACTTAGGTGTCCTACCTAAGTTGTCTTCGTATCTCTACTCTACTTCCTCATTTAAGTTAAGTTTGTAAAAGTTGACTTATTCATATTTTGTAAACTTTTTAATGTTATCATTCTTCCGCACTCGATATATATATATTTTGTAACAAATGTTGTAATGTTGGAGTTACTCCATTGTTGATCCCGGGTATGAATGTAAAAAGTGGTTCAATCGGTGTTCGTTAAGAACATCGACGGGGCTTCATAAGTCGTGTGGAACACATGCATAGTAATCTGAGGTCTGTTAAGACGAGGATTAGTGCATGTGGGCCACATTACTTAGGAGGTTCTGCCACAAGGGGATGTATTATCTATTAGCTTAACGTCACAAAACAATTGTGTGAAACATAAAAACTCAATTAGGATGACACCTAATGCTCGTTCTGCAGCAGAGGGACAAGGGCAACCCATATTGACTTCAGGTCTTGTTTATTTTGACGAGGTTAACGTTATAAGCCAACAATATCTTGTTTGGCTTTATCTTTGAGGAAAGATGCAAATGAATTCCAAAATCAGATGTCCAATATGCCAACAAGTCTCATGCAATGGTTTTTCTTCAGGTTACTTCAGGAAAAAAAAAAACCTTCATTAAGGAGAGCGCTATAGAGAGGCAAAGAAAAGGTCTAATAGCCATATATGTTTCATTTATTTCCCAGAAATTTCCAAGCATATTTTTAGGATAATCATATTGGTCTCAGTAATACTTCAGGATACTATCCCATATAATATTAGTCGTATATAACCAATGCAAGGAAAACATAAAGCTAATATAAGGATTTAAACCATTTTTAACAAAAAAACGTGGAAGCTCATAGACGTAGAAAGTTCTCAAAACCAATATTCCAAACATATAAACCATCTAGAAAGACATACTACATGATCTTCGGGATCTATGAGCAAAAACTATATAAATTCGGCATAAGTCCTTAATTTGCCATTCAGCGGTGAACTCTTGGAATATGTCCGTGGTGGCTGCAATATCAACAAGGCTCCAGTAGCCTATGCTCTGTAAACATGTCAGGTATAGCAGCTTCAGACCACTATGATTGAGATGAGGCCTGAAGCCTCCATTCAACAAAAATGTCATTAAGTCATTAATGCGGCTACATTGCAAAGACAAATTTCTCCGGTCCTTTGTCATGCAAAATATGCTCGAGAGTATCGGCGATGACTGCAGGTCACCGTGGTTGCAGGCCACTCCACATGATGCTAGCAACAAATAATTACTAGAGAACCGATCTACTGGACTGATCTTGTAGGATTAAATCTACTAGACTGATCTGCAGGATTAAAACCAAGTAGAACTTGAACCAAACATGGATAGCAGCATGATTCAATAAGATTTGGCTAGCATGTGACCATCATTGACTATAGCCAAACGTACCACAAAAGTACTAGTAGAACCGCATCAGGTGATATGTAAAAAGAAATCTACTAGTCCGTGGCATGGTATAGAAAATATACTAGAAATAATAAAATCGACAGGATTTATATTATAGATCTAGTAGAACAACAACAGCGAAGAGATTGAACAACAAACTGTGGCAATCCTTTATTGTAGAAAATTCATGCCGCGTAAGGCATATAGGCAAGGCCAAGGTCCTGCCTATGTGGCGACGAGTTGAGACGGCGAGACTGCGGCCATCGTCGATCTTGTCCTCACCCTCATGATGGGTTCAGTACGTGCATCACGCCGATGATTGACAAATACAATATATCATATGCACGGCGCGAAGCCCAAAGATGAGGTCGGAGGAAAAAAAAAATCCCATGTAAATCAAAATAGTCATTGATTAATGATGGTAAAAAAAATATTTGATCTAATATAAAATAGATCGAGAACAACTTACACAGCTGGGGAAACTCCATGTATGAACGTGAACGATATGGAATCACATGCGCGTGATAAATCTTGCATGCATGTTCACGACAGCAGTTTTGGAGCGTATTGCGCGACTACCTGAATCACAGGCTTGGATACGATCGCTGATCTCGCGCCGATCTTCGATGAGCACGCGGCCATCAACATGGACGCGGACGGTTCCCCTGCCGCCGCTGCAATCGCCGTACAGGTACGGCTGGCAGTGCGCCATGGTCGCCTTACCTCCGGCAGATGGCCGGTGGAACGGCGCAAGCACCAGTAGGCTTGTCCTCGTTCGTCTATGTTGACAGACGTGATTAGATCTTCTGGTCTCCAGGAACGCCGGCCTTGAGATCCAAGGCAGCGATGATCTCGCACCGAGAGGCTAGCGCGCTCATCCTCTTGCCGCGGTGCCCGATCACGGAGAAACAGCCGCAAAACAGCCACGCCGCTCTTCACCTTTGGCACAACCGCCGATCGAGGTGAGCCTGCCTCCGACCACGAGGCCCTGGTCCAACACGTGGTGGGCAACAGCAGCAAACGTTGTGCAGGGCCAATCGATGAAGATGGTGAGGCGATAGATGGAACTCGATTTGGGCGCTCCGATCGAATTAGTCAGCCGACGCATCGACGACGGATCGTAAAACAAAAGGAGATCAATTCGTAATTAGCCATGGCAAATACAAACAGATCTAAACGCGACAATAAGAACGACTCACCCAGCGGTAGAGCTGCTGATAACGTATTAAGAATCGGCCTATTCATCTGTTCCCGATCCAAGAAAGAGACGTGCAGAAGTAGTAGATAGATCCCGTCTCCCTTGCCCAATCCCAAGAATAAGACACAAGAACACAGATGTATATGAGGGGAGTCATCTCTTCATTAGTCATTATAGGTATACATGTAGTCTCATTATATAGACGTAGCCTGCAGGGCATATATGGTAGCCTCCAAGGCCCATATGGTATGAGCCCATCAATTTCTCTAATTAAGAAATTCTTAACAAACTCATCTACCCGTCCGTCGTGCTCGTGCCGGAGCGTGACCGCGCGACGTAGACCCTCCCCATTGGTCCACCCCACCCTGACCCTCACGGCAAACCTCATCAGCATTAGGGTTCCGGAATCTCTCTCACCCACCCTGTCCCTCCCTTCTTCTCCATGTCCGGTGAGCAAAGGGGGTTGGGGAGAGGTTGGCTAGCGGCGGGAGGGGGTGCCGCCGACGGAGGAGCTTCAGTGAGATCAACGCCATGGCGGGGACAAGGACGAGACGCGTCACGACGGAGATGAAGACCGTAGCACGAGGATGAATAAGGCCGCACGATTTCCCAAATCACGCGACAAATTCTCCTTAATTCTGTCTATCTCGCGAATGGACTTTGTAGTCCAATGGTAAAGACGGTTCGGTAGGATGCTACAAATTCTGGTGCTCACATCTTTTTTCTGAGATTTTACCAAGGATTTTCTGGTGTTATGTGTTAAGTGGTAAGCGACATTCCCGTCGACAACGAGGCAACTATGGTAGCTTCGGGAATCTCCAGATCTATTGGTTGCCCAATCCTTCGGAGGTGCTTATAGGGGTAGGTTTGTGTACCTCTATTCAGAGGGATAAGTGTGCGTGCGTGTTGTGGACGTCTGCGTAATTCTCAAAAAGAAATCTGTCCATTTCAAATGGGCATTTGACATCTTGATTAGACCTGATCAAAATGTATAGTCGTGTTGGGTTCAAGCTGGGCTGAGAAAACACGTTGAGTCAAAACTTTTGGTTCCAATCGGGCCCAAGGTAAAGATGGGTCAATATCTTTTTGAGTTTTGATTTCTTCTATTTTACAATGGGTAGAGTAATGAGTCTAAAACATGATCCAAATTCAGTCCGATGCACTGACGGGTCGGATCAAATGGCCTATCAACAGTTACAGTCTCGATCTTGTTGGTATAATTTCACTTCCCTAGCGAGGCACAGAGTATGTGTGCCAGGCTGCCAGCAGGTAAAATGCAATTAGAAAATACAAGGAAATGTACATTTTCAATTTAGAACATCATGCATCTTGTAATTCAAAAACGCATGCTTTGTGGCCATGGGGGCTCGAACTCATGACCAAAGACCTCTCATGTTCCTCCATGAACTACTCCACCCTTCCGTTTTGGTCTTTTAGATATTCACCCTTCTCAGTTTATCTTCATCCAATTTTTATATGAGAATTGGAGACACTAAACAAATTTAAACGAAAAGTTGTCAACTTCAAAGTTGTATGTTTTTTGAGATCTATAACTTTGGTTTTGATCGTGAGGGGTTTTTTTGCCCTAAAAAAAATGTTTCGCTTACTTCTTGGCCCTTGTTTTGAACTTACTTATTTGGCCCAAAGTCTATCTTTGACTCTTGAGTAAAACGCATCCAGTGCACTCCAAACTATCGGCTATTTCCATCTAGATCCTCGAACTATCAAACCGATTATCTGGGTACCTGATCTATTGACAATACACACTAAAGGTCAAAAATCTGCCACATCAGGGTGATTTTTTCAAAAAACGCCCTATACTTTTTCTCCTTCTCGCAACTAGCTCCTCCCTCGTCTTCTTCCTTGTCCCGTGGCCGCGGACACGTCCCAAATCGACCTCCCGGCGCCGGCACCCCGGCGTTCCATGGCCATGTATATGATGGCGGTGGCGGTGGAGTCCGGGTTACGGCGCACGTCGAGCTGGTCATGCATCCTCGTCGCTGCCTCCTGCACGGCGCGCACCTCGTCCTCCCCCATCCCCAGCAGCGAGCCGAAGCGCTCCACGTAGTCCGCGGCGCGCACGACGCCGATGTTCATCATGCCGGCGCCCTCCCCGTTCCCACCGGCCTCGTCGTCCCCGAGGCGCTTCCGGATGAGCGCGATGAACTCGCAGATGTCCTTCCTCACCGCGGGCCCGTCGCGTCGCCGCCACCAGCTCCTTGAACGTCCGCGCTGCGCCGGCCCGGCGGCACGCCACGTACAGGCACGCCGTGTACAGCGCGTCGCCGCTCTGCCCGCCGCCCTTGGTGTAGTAGTGTTGCGCCTTGCCCTTGCACTCCTCCATCCGCAGGAACACCTCCACCGCACGGTCACGCGCCCCCGGCGCGATCCCGAGCCGCGCCGCCATGTCGGCGATGGCGCGGTGCGCCTCCGACATGGCCTGCTTCTCGCCGCCGCGAGGTGCCGGTTGCACACGCTCTGGCGTGGTGTTGAGCGAGAGCGAGAGGGACACGACCGCGGGCTCCTCTTCTTTATCGGGCGTCGTCAGTGACGGCAAGAAGAAGCGCGACGAGCAGGAGGCGTAGCACGAGGTGGGCAGAGGAGTCCATCGTCGCCATCAGTGCGCCGTCGTCCGGCTGATGGCCGGCTTCTGAAACCTCCTGCAGTTGCAATTGCCGGAGAAGAGTGGCTCGTGGTCTTGGCTGCTGACGCGCTTCGTCTTCTCCCAAGCATGCAGGCAACGAGGAATACATCGTCCGCCGTGGTGCCCGAGCGTTTGCGGTAGGAAGCAGGGGGATGGATAGAGGAGAGAGAAGAGGGAGGAGCTAGTTGCGAGAAAGAGAAAAAGCATAGGGTGTTTTTTGAAAAAATGACCCTGACATAGTAGATTTTTGACCTTTGATGTGTATTGCCAATAGATCAGGGACCTAGATAATCGGTTTGATAGTTCGAGTAACTAGATGGGAATAGCCCAATAGTTTGGGTACCCTGGATGCATTTTACAACTCTGTTAGAAGCACATAAGATGAGCCGGGCGCCTGCTGAAATCTCATACAATAGGACGTTTCAGGATGATACATATCTGAATATGCCGAAGGAGAAGCTATTGTCGGAAAGTAGACAGAGAAGTCAGTGGGTAAAACCAGGACAGGGTGAACTGAAGATAAACTCCGATGGAGCTTTCAACCCAAGTTGGAAGGATGGACCATGGGGCTTCGTCATCAGGGATACTCAGGGTGCGGTGATCAGAGCCGGAGTGGGTGATGAGGGCTTCCTGCTGGATGCGGTACATTCATAAGTCCTTGCCTGTTACGCAGGGATTCAGAGGCGATCAGCATGGGAGTGCAGAACATTTGTTTGAAACGGACGCTAAACAAGTCCAAGCAGGGGGTCATGAATGACGACTTCAGACTTTCAGCCATTGGGGCGTCGTCACAGAGATGAAGTTTCTTAGTTCTGAATTTATTTCCTGCAGAATTAGCATTTGTAAGCGTGATTCTAATGAAGTGGCACATGCTCTTGCCAACAGTTGGGTGTAGCCTTCCTAGTGGCATAAAGAACACTAGGGATCATGTACCTCAGGGGTTGCTGACTAGTGATTTTGGCTGTGTCTGATGAGAAGTAGATTTTGCTCTAAATTATATATAAAAAAAACTCTCTGTCTCTGGTATGGCAATAAAAATAACTAAATTACCCCTCCCTTTTCTGCTCCTCCTTAGAAAAACTGCACGTGGAAAAATTACACCAAGGCGGCTGAGCAGCCGAGCAGGGGAGGAAGAGCGGATGGCGGTGGCGGCAGATGAGCAGGGGCTCGCCTCGCAGAGCTTCCGGCGACCTGTTGACCGTGGATTCGGGCCGCGACAGCCACGCCCAGGCGGGCAACAGAGCAAGCCACGCGTGCCTCGACGCAGGCTGCCGCATGCTCTCGACGGCAATGTGGCGTCGCGGGCACGCTCCCGTGTCCCTTGATCCCGTCCTGTACTCGAGCGGATGCTGCACTTCTCGGCGGAGTCCCTGGTGACACTCAAGGAGCGCACATGACACGAGCTCCTGGCTGCCGGCGACCCGGCCGGTGCGGCTGCCTTGACGAGATTCCAGGCGTCGAGCTCCCTTGTGTGGCGGCTTTACCCGCGCCCGTCGCCGTCGCCTGGAGCCGGATCAGGAGACACAGCGGAGCACTTCGGTAATCAGTTGCATCAAGCTTGTCTCAACTGACAAGGTGCGCGTGTGGAAGCTTCTATGACGGTGCACATATGGACGCAACTAGTATCGGTGGCGCGCGCATTCGCGCGCCCGTGCCCCCTGGGCGCGCCCCCGTACGTGCGGCAGCTAATATAGAGGTTATAGTGAAGTAGCTGATTGTAGTTTGTTCTCGTATTTATAGAGTACTGGAAAACATTATAATCAGCATGGTAGACCACTGGAGCATTATATAATTAAGGCTCACATATATAACATGGTGGACCATGGTCTGAATATTACATAGTTGTCTTTTGCGCTAAACGCACACGAAGTAGAAGTTTAGTAGAACAATTGACAAATCTATTGGAAAAAGATGTGTGTTCAGTGCTTCAATGGTAATATCATAAGGGTAGAAAGCCAACATGGCCATGTCGTAGATGGGTTCATACATTGTATATAACGATTATATATACATTGTTTATGATGGGCAACATGGAGCAACTCTGCTTCTGAAGTAGTTTGGGTAATAGCAAATGTAGTTGGAGCATACAACTATTGCAGACATAGTAGTTCCTAGAGGACCTGGACGTTTGGATTTTCCATTTGCGGATGTTGAGGTGGTGGTCTGGTGGAGGCATAGTGTTCAGAAGAATGCTATTCGTAGACTTATTCATTACTGCAAAAGGAGTAACACCCCCTAAGGGCACCTGGATCTATAATAAGAAAGTAAAACAAATTAGCAAGTATTTGAAGGTATATTCGTAGTATGCACATAAGCTCAAGTAGTCTCGTCACTGAAAAGAAAAGAAAAGAAAAGGAAAGAAAAGAGAAATAAACAAAGTAACTTATGTTTGTGTGTTCAAGCAAATAAACAGTAGTAAGAAACTTAGTCATCTGGAGAAGTGGTTCTAACTCTGAAAGTAAAACATAAAACGACTGAATGAATAGCACACTATTGGTAAAGATGGATGTCTATACATAGAAACATAAGAGTTGCTGACTTAACTAAAGATAAAGGGGACGAGGATTGTATTCTGACAATCCAGATAATAGAGTTGATATTCTGAGAATCTAATGATGCTGATGTTCATTACAGAAATGGAACATCGTGCCATCATATTCTCCTGGACAATTGGTTTATGTAAGATCAGTGTAGGATAAATCGTTATGATAAAAGCCTAGGCTTTTTGGTTTTAACCATACAATCAATTGAAATATCATAGAGGTCTAACAATGACCATAATTTTCCCTTAACCTTTAAAAAGAAGCACTTCTTTGGCAACTCTAGATCAGGAAAGAGGAACATTCCATTTCATGCACTCTTACCAATGTTTATTGTTTTGGGGGAAGCAGACTATTTAATCTCTGAACTGTGTGGCTCAAAACTGACACTGTGGCCTCAAGCAACCTTGATTGATTTGGATCAGTTAACTGAACATATCACAGAGGTTTAACAATGACCATAACTTTCCGTTGAACCTGCACAAAGAAGCACAAATGACCATAATAGGACAAAGGAAGCATCATAAATGATTAGAAAAATAAAGTTGTGCTCATTGAGCATGTGGCTTGATTTAGTTTTGGATCATAAACATTGTGCTACCTTGAAATGAGGAAAGCATAAATTAGGAAGTACAGAGAAGAAAGAATGGAATTTACATGCAGATGCACTCCACACCGCCATAGCCATAGATCTGTTTGAAAGGACCAAGTGTGATGCTTCCCCAATATGCATTATGTGTCTAAGAGCTGATGCGCCTGCATACGTAACCAAGATAATGCAAATACCAGCTAGAATTGTTAATTTCCAGGTTTCAATCGATGTAGCAAAACTGAAGCATACAGTACATGTATACCGCTTGTGCTATGTAGCATTGTGCTCCATACTCTTATGACGGCAGCAGATCAAAGGTTGGACCTCCCTATAATCATGAAAATAGCACATTTTAAAAAATAATCAGCAAAGCTCAGAAAGCATGAGTTGGGTCAATAGGCTAAGGATTATTTAAAAAAAAATTTAGATAGCAATGATTTCAGGTTATGTTTGTGGACAACAATGAGTTTACTTATATATAATTGGGCAACCAATAAAAGGATTAAGCACTCATAGTAAAATAAGGAGACAACATGATTCTGATAACAAAATAATTGTTGCATACAACACAATTGTAGCCTTGTGACATGTTTCACGAAAGAAAGTCAGCTTATAATAAATGTAAAAATTCTATGCTAACATCGGAAGATAATGGAGTTAAGTGCATAGAGTTAAGTAAGAGCATAGGGTATAAGTCCCATAACTGTGAGGGAATTAACCATAGATCATAGAAAATAAGTCTCTTTTCTGATGCAGACCACAATGCAAACCTGAATCAGGAAATTCATTACAGAAAATTAAGGAGGTCAAACAAAGAGGATGAGATGGTAAAGTGAATCAGGAGGTGTGTAACCTTAGTCTGTACAGTATAAGCAAGATTCCAAACATGAACTTGGATCAGCACATCCTTGCAAAAAAAGGAGATGAGGACAGGTAATGGAAATCAAGCAAACAGATCAGTAAGGAAAGTTAGAATATATACCAGGATGTTGCTAACACCAATAGGCGAAATGGTAGCACAGATGCTGATAGATGGTGGCAGCCTGTCAGGACAAGCATGTTTAAGACTTCATAGACACCTTTGACAGACCATCACAATGCATAAATGATCTAGCATTAGAAGCACACCATAGTCATTTAGTCAGCAAAGAAAGAGAAACAAGAGTAAATTAGCAACACAAGAAGAACCAAGGCTCATGCTAACTCTGAATTGGGAAATGACAAATTTTAGCTGAGGAAAAATGGTATTTCTAGTCAACAAACAAAAGTACATAGGCATTGGCCAAGTCTGAGGGATAAAAAACTTGAAGCAGCAATATGGTTGGCATATGGTTGGCATGACGGCCATTCTAACATACTCCACCATTTCAATCTTTTTTCCATGGATCAAAACGCAGCTGGATAAGCCTAGTCGATATTAAGTTGTCAACTTGCATAAACCCATAGGCCATTGCAGGTGCTAAGATTAGGAAAATTTAACCCATTTGGTATTATAGTTTTGTAGAATTCGCACAAGTCAACTGCATTGTCAATTTGTCATAGATCCCAAACAAAAAAACATCAATTATGATCCTACAAAACAGAATAACTAAATAATGTAAGGCAGCTGCAGCTATGACAGTTCAATTAAAACTGCAGACCTCAAAAACCCACGTTGCAATTACATTATTACTTCTACAAATAGCCATTGTGTAATTCGTATCCACACAAATGTTGTATCCTTATATGAGTTCTATTTTTGTAGCAAGCACTGCTCTTGGGGCCAACCGTGTATGAACAAATCAAAATATAAAGTTTGATCGTGCTTTGTTATATTCTCAGTATCAAACACATACATGGTATGGAGGTCATTATTTTTTGTAACCTAAGAAATAGCTGTTGTAATAGAAAGATATATGTAGCCACTAAAGCATCACTGATCAATAGTAGCAGAAAGGGAAAAATGGATGAACATACTTTGGTCGTTTGGTTAGGTAGTTGTCAGTTGCATCTATGGCAAAGACAACTTCCATTGGTAAAAAACAACTTAAATGGGAGGAGCAACCTAATGTACCTTGAAGAAGAGTTTGAGGAGATTAATCTGAGTGAGGGGTTGTACCTTCACTTAAAAAGCAAATGAATCATTATGGCGCCAATTCTAAGACACCATTCCTGCAAATGGAGGCAAGTTTAATAGAAATTGAAATAGAAATCAAAATTTAGTTATGTTGGGCAAATTATGCTAAGCAAATTACATAAGCTGTAGTTAACTAATACCTCACTAATCACAAGAAAGACGCATAATGGGAAATTACTATCCCATGTTTCGGCCTCGGGCCGCATGCCACTATAACATAGGATATCATTTTTCAAATAACACCATTTCAGGGCAATTTTGGGTGGCAACAAAAGTTAGAAAATCCACCTACCTCAAATTAAAGCAGGTTGTTATCACAGAAGCACAATCCCATTCTGATTGAAGAACCGCAAATACGCGTGCAAGGGTAATCTCTAGAGCCACCACCATTGCCACAAATAGCATCATATTACAGGACCACCATGCTCATTTGCCGAGACCTCCTGACACAAGGAACACATCAACATTATTAACTCTTGTCAACCAAATGAGGCATTGCAGAATAACTTTTGCAAGTAAAAGAATAGTGCTTTTGATACTCCCGCTGTTTGTAAGCACAAACACACACAATATTTGTTTGTACCATATTTAAAAAAGGATCCTCTAAAGAAATCTTATAACACGTTAACACTGCTATTTGATCAGATCCCAATACAAATAGATTAATGTAAAGTCACATTGGCATGCCCAACGTTCTTACCCTATGTTCTTTGTTCAGAGTAATCCAGCTCTCTGAATGCGATCGACGGTGCTAGAGTGTAGCTGGTAGTTTCAAATCTCTTTATAGCATTCTGATCCTGCGACCTCGGAAGTGAAACCTGAACAGATGGCACCAAATTACAAAACATAGAACATTGTAGACCATATACATGTGAATAATGCACAAAACGTACAGAAGGAAAACAATAGTCCTTTCACATGCAAAATATGGGATCTCTGAAAACAATAGCCAGAGCATCAAACTGAAACACATATTCAAAACATTCTTCATTACCTGCTGCTGCAGTGATTCGGGTACCACACAAAGAACAAAACACAAAGAACAAAAGAAAATCACATTTACGCAGGTCTGGCTGTAGGAACCACTCGGATGCTTCCCCGACATGTGCTGATCTGCAAAATCCTCTCTATGCTATCACCTTGCATGAGCTCCCTCAAGTGGCCTTAACTGAGTGACGGATCTTGCAACCTGCTGGGCATAGCAGCCGCACATGGACCGCATCAGGAGCCTCCGTCGCCGCGCCGCAGCCGCCATACCCTAACCCGAGGGAGAGGAAGAAGGGAGGGGCAGCCTACCTGCGCCAGCGCGCCGCCGCCGCGCCGCCCGCCCACGCCGGCCGTCCGCCCGCCCCGCCCTGCCGCGCGCCGGGACGGCCTCCCGCGCCGCCGCCGAGCTGGCCGGCCGCGCAGCCCCACCGCGCGCCGCCGCGCCGGCTGCCCGCTCGCACCGGGACGGCCGGCCACGCCCCGCGGCCGCGCGCCGGCTGCAGCTCGCGCCGGGACGGTCGGCCACGCCGCCGCCGCGCAGGGCCGGGCGCGCTGGGCCGGGCCGCGCGCCCCCGCCGCCCTGCCGCGCCGCCCCGTCGCCACTCGCCACCGCTGGCGCTCCTGTCTTTTTTTTTAACCACCGTATATATATGGTGTCTGGTTCCGGAGCAGAAGCCAGTTGAAGCTGGTAACGAACGCCGGAAGCTGCTTCTGCGGGAAGCCGCTTCGAATGATCAGGGCCGCACGATTCGAGATCGGACGGACGATAAATTCAGGTGACGTGGCCACATCCTCCCTCCGAGAAGCCGACGGGGAATGTATTGTCTTAATCACGCAAGTATCCGTGCGCATGTGGCGGCGAACGTCGGCGGCGAATCCGGTGTTGCACGCTGGCCGTGTGCTCCCCGCGAACGTCGTGCTGATGTGGAGCTTGCCGCGGTTCATCATGTAAGGGTGCGACTGCATCTTTGGGTGGGGGAAGGCGGCGCGCAGCAGCAGGGCCAAACAAGATGAAGGGGAACGTGTCGCTCCTCGGCTCCTGCATCCTATTCCTAGGTGGGCGTGGCCGGGTGGGACAGAGGCTTCAGGGTGCACATGGCCGGTGCTCGAGCAGGAGCAGGACAACCTGTTCGCTCTTGCGGCCGATGCACCTCTAACAAGGAAACGTAGTTGAATATGGATTTGGATCACATTCATAAACTTTTCCGTCTGTTGAGTGTACTTTAACTAATGCTTAATCGACATGTGCCAATATACTCGATGTACGGCGAGCTCCAAGCCGGGGCTGCTACGACGACTTATTTATTTGATGTAAGGCAGGGCAAAGCCGCCCGCGAGGAGGGTGGCTCATAGTATTATTTATTGGATTGATTGATTGATGTGTGCCAATATAGTCAATGTGTATATTGCTTTCATGTTAAAAGATAATATATTTCCTACAAGTTTTTAGAGGTGGCTGGAAATAGGACGTCTCTGTAAATAGGGGCATTTATAGAGCTAACTAAGAATAAAATTGTCTCTGATTAAAGGTGGCCAAAAATAGAGTCAGATTCTACGAATGCATATTCAAAGACGATTCGTTTTGAGTGTCAATAGAGGCCGCCGGAAATTGAGTCGCTTCCATATCAAAAGTGCTACTGAAAATCAATTTTATAGCAGTGATAATCCATGGCAGGGTCATCGCGTAGCCTTATTGACCGGAGATGATGAATTAGTCATAAGATTCCTTTTCAGGAAGAATTAGTCAGATAATCGGCGGCTGGATCATTGCGTAGCGGGTATGGATCATGGATAAATTAGTCATAAGATATTATTAATGGCTCGCTCTTTGGGATTTTGTTTCCGTGGGGCTTCGTTCCGCTTTGCAGACTGGTGCTGCGTGTCCACTTCTCACCTGCCCTCGTCCCTAGTGTCTCTTGTTTTAACTCTTCCTTTCCTATACGTTGGCCAGCTCAAACCAGACACCACCATTCCACGAACGCCCCTAAGAGTATATTTAAACAAATTTCACACGCGTCTCTTTCCATAATATTTTCATTCATACACACGCCTATAAATACAGGCGCATTAAGCCATTGTCAGCACGATTAGCAGCAGTGCAAGCTCGCACACAAACAACATACAGAGATGGGGTTGCATTCTTCCATGCGTGCTTCTGTAGCTTTGGCGCTACTACTTTGCTTTTGCACAGTGTCATTGGGCCTGCAAGGAGGATCTAGTAGCAGAGTAAGCAACTAAGCATTTTCCTAGAATTGTAGTTATTACCTAAGCAGAGTGGTTATTATGCTGTCTTAGGCCTTGTTTAGTTGCGCCTCAAAAAATTTAGAAATATACCTCTCTCCATCACATCAAATCGAATGTTGTGTCGTATCGAAAGCGTTAAATGTTGGTAAAATAAATAACTAATTACACAGATTAATTGTAAATCATGAGGCGAATCTTTTGATCCTAGTTAGGCTATGATTGAATAAAATTTGTCAAATACAAACGAAATCTTCTGATCTTTCTTGGCTAGAAATCTGACCATCTAAACAAGGCCTTAGCAAATTGTATTACTAATAAGTTTCTAATATCCATTTTTTGTCTGATCCATCCGGTCTGTACATATATGTTCGTTTGTGTAGCTTTACATCGTATACCTAGGCGATGTGAAACATGGACACCCTGACGATGTCATTGCTTCGCACCATGATCTACTCGCTGCTGTTCTCAGAAGGTACGTGGAGAATATTATGTTTCTTACACAAAATATGAAATTAATTTTGATATAAATTGGTCGCTGAGAATAACCACGCACCATGGTTTTCTTACTTGGCGGTGCATATTATATTAGCTAATAAAGAGGTTTATCACTCGTGTTCTGAATCAATTACCAACCAAGGAAGATTCTTTGGCCTCCATGACCCACAACTACGAGCACGGCTTCTCCAGGCTTATTTGCAATGCTTCTGAAGATCAAGCTTGAGCGAGCTTGCAGGTAATGTCTTATTTTTTTTTTTTTGAGATTACGGTATAACCAGGCGCTCAACACGTACGCACACTCACCCCAAAGGAAGATTCTTTGGCCTCCATGACCCACAACTACAAGCACGGCTTCTCGGGCTTATTTGCAATGCATCGAAGATCGTTGAGCAGCTTGCAGGTAATGTCTTATTTTTTTTGAGATTACACGGTATAACCCAGACGCTCAACACGTACGCACACTCACCCTTATAAATACATGTACGCAAACTCTGCCCCTATGAGCACATTCGAAAGACTGAGCCGGCAAATCTTGAAGTTTACGAAGTCACCACAGGCGCCTCACTGTCGACGGGAACGTCGCCTACCACTTAATGCATAGCGCCAGAAAATCCTAAAATAAATCCAGAATAATATGTCGCACCTATGATTTGAACTCTGGGTGGGAGCCTGCCAACCAATGGTCTTTGCCATTGCGTCGTGAACCCCTTAACAAAAGTAACAACAGAATTAGTATGTTGTATCTACTATATATGTAGCAAGACCAGCTTTTGCCATCATGGCTTTGTCAACTAATAAACCATTCATGTAATATATTGATATTTACAGAGTTTCCTGAAGTCATTAGTGTCCAACCTAGCAGAACTTGCACTGCCGCCACCACTCGTAGCTGGGACTTCCTTGGTATGAACTACCAGATGCCGAGTGAGCTGCTCCGTAAAAGCAACCAAGGGGAGGATATAATCATCGGGGTTGTTGACACCGGTTAGTAATACAATTCTACGCAAATCTGAACAAGCATTGGTTTGGTTCGAACTGAAACAAATGTTTTAGTACTGCGATGATCTGATCTTGCTTGTTGCTTCAGGTATCTGGCCGGAGTCGAGAAGCTTCAGCGACGAAGGGTACGGGCCGGTGCCGTTACGGTGGAAAGGCGAGTGTGAAGACGGGCAGGACTGGAACAACAGCAACTGTAACCGCAAGATCATCGGCGCGCGCTTCTACAGCGCTGGAATTGACGAAGAGATCTTAAAGATTGATTATCTGTCACCCCGGGATGTGCAGGGCCACGGCACGCACGTGGCCTCCACCGCGGCAGGCTCCGTCGTGGAGGCGGTCAGCTTCCACGGCCTCGCCGCAGGTGCCGCACATGGCGGGGCGCCTAGGGCTCGCATCGCGGTGTACAAATCGATGTGGGGGCTCGGTGGGACCGGCAGTTCCGCCACCGTGCTCGCGGTCATCGACGACGCGATCCATGACGGGGTGGATGTGCGCTCGCTGTCTCTTGCTGCTGAGGAGAACTCATTCGGCGCCCTGCACGCCGTCCAGAAGGGGATCACTGTCGTGTATGCAGCCATGAACAATGGTCCAATGCCACAGACCGTTTCAAATACTGCCCCATGGGTCATTACTGTGGCTGCGAGTAAGATTGATCGGTCGTTTCCAACTGTGATCACGCTGGGAAGCAAGCAACAGATCGTGGTACGAACACGAAACACAACTGATGACTAGCGATTCATGACTTTGTTCCTGCAATTATCTTGAGCAAGCTCTGCTGATTTATTTTGCAGGGACAATCCTTGTACTACTATGGGAAGAACTCATCAGGAAGCAGTTTCAAACCTCTTGCAGATGGAGACTTGTACGATAAGTCCATTGTTGTTTTTTGATGCTTAATTTGTGTGAATTTCCCAAAGCTCATTGGACATGCTCTGTTTCTCTCTTGTTAGATGCACTGCAGATTCTTTAAACGGCACGGACATGAGAGGCAAGGTTGTGCTATGCACATACTACCATCCGGCACGGGCGCTACTACTTCCGCCTTTCGAGGTCGCGTTAAAAAATGTCGTGAACGCCAGAGGCTCTGGTATCATCTATGTTGAATACAACAGGCACTTCATCGATAGCACAGGTGATTGTGAAGGCATTGCATGTGTTCTCGTGGACTTGACAACTGCCTATCAAATCAGCAATTACATGGCCGATGCAAGGTAAATTCCATTCTTCTAGACCTTCCAAGGTAAAATTGCAAATGAGAAGGTTTTGTTAGTAAAATTCTGAGTCTTCATTAAGCAGCTTTCCTATGGCCATGATCGAGCCAGCGCGCACCATTACCGGTAAGCTGGCACTGGCCTCAACCATCGCTGACTTTTCCTCACGAGGTCCATCCATCCAGTACCCTGAAGTAATCAAGGTACATAGACAAGAAAACCACTAGCAACAATATAAACCATATTACTGTCATCTCATTGAGTCTTTGCTTCCTTGACAGCCTGACATCGCAGCACCAGGAGCCAGCATCTTAGCAGCCAAGAAAGATGCATATGCATTTATGTCAGGGACATCAATGGCTGCCCCACACGTATCTGGTATCATTGCCCTGCTGAAAGCTCTACATCCACGATGGTCCCCTGCTGCACTGAAATCGGCTATCGTCACCACAGGTAATCTGATCAACCAAGTTCTGGCTAGTACTGAACATTGACTAGGCAGTGTCACATCTTCCTTGACTTTGTTTCCTTGACTTTGTTTCATTTTTCATGATGAAGCATCCGTAACCGACGAGCATGGCATGCCCATACTGGCTGAAGGATTGCCTCGAAAGATTGCTGATCCATTTGACTACGGAGGTGGAAACATCAACCCTAATAAGGCAGTTGATCCCGGCTTGATTTATGACATTGATCCAAGCGATTACAACAAGTTCTTTGGCTGCACCATCAGTAGGACGGATCAAACATGCAACAAAACGTCAATGCCGGGGTACCACCTGAACCTACCATCCATCTCTATTCCAAATCTGAGGCGACCGATTACCGTATCAAGGACAGTCACAAATGTAGGTGAGGTCGACTCAGTTTATCATGCTGCAATCCAGAGCCCACCTGGAGTCAAGATGGATGTTGAACCTTCCGTCCTCGTGTTCAATTCTACAAACAAAGTTCACACGTTTCAGGTGAAGCTATCACCTATGTGGAAGCTACAAGGAGACTACACATTTGGCAGTCTTACCTGGTACAAGGGCCAAAAGACAGTTCGAGATTCCAATAGCAGCCCGAATAACACTCCATGATTTTTATGCCAATATTGCATAAAGTTTAGTCACTTTTAGGGGACTAAAGGGGACCTGATCGAAACTGTGATGTATCTGTGGATCAGAGTATTATTTATTTGATTGATTGTGGATATAATCAAAATAATATATTTCTTATTTTATGTAATTATGATAAATGTTAGATCATGCGAAATATTGCTTAAAATTACACTGGTTTACTTCGTCCAAGTGCCTCCGCTCAACACCAAACTAAACAAAAGGACATATAAGGAATTGTTTCAGATCAAATATGTAGGTTCAAAATTGGGAGGGCCAAGAAATAAAGCAAAACATTTTTTTTGAGTCAATGAACTTTATTTGATGATTCCTCTATCTGAGGTCTTTTGAAATTTTGAATTGTAAGTGTTAGAAATTCAAACATAATATTCTTTTCACAGATGTTTTTAAATGTCCAGGAATTTAGTCATTCATACCGAAAAGGAAAAAAACGAGGGGTGCGCGAGCACTAGCCTTTCTTTGGGCCGGTGACTTTCTAGCCTGCGTTGGAAAAAGAAAAACGAGGAGCTTTCTTGGTTCTCCATCTCCTACCTTCCTATCCTTCTCTTCACGTTCTTTGTCCCCCACCCCCCTAATTCGCTAACAATATTGGAAGGCACACAGATCGGATCAGAGAAAGAAAACACGTGCATGTTGTAGATCGAGCGAGAAGAGCACCCCATCAGTTTGGGAGTGACTATGCATCTTTACAAGATTTTCATGGTTCCCCATCTTCCACTTTTTTTTTTTGGAAGATTTAAGACATATTATCTTTCATTTTTTTTCTGTGACAGATCTGTTTCATTTACAAGATTTTCGTGGTTCCCATCTTCCACTTTTTTATTTTTGGAAGATTTAGACATTATCTTAAATTTATTTCAGTCAAAAATAAAGTCTGTCAATTTGGAATATTCTTTTTTCACGTAACTCCTGCTACCTGGATGACGTGGCTGAAGCTCAGCCAAGACTTGATAGCCACGAAAGGAGGGGCGCCCGACGCAAGCGAGAAAAAAAAAGAAACCAGATGCCGCCGGCGGCGCCCATAGCAGCAGGAGAAGGAAAAAGAGATCGACAGCACCAGGAGAAGGAAGAAGCGATGAAGACGAAAGGAACAGCAAGAAAAAACTCCAATCTAACGCCAAGATTGCAGGCACGAGAAGATGGGTCACAGGTAGCGTCGCCCCCTCCTCTCTCTTAGCCCCAACCTTCTGAATATTGATACAAAAATAGAACATATCATGATTAAAAAAATGTTTTTCCAAAACAGGCATACGAGGATCCAGTAGGGGCGAATACAACAGAGATCCTAACATATGAGCATCATCACAGTAAGGTACAAAAGGCTACTTTGTTTCAGATCTGGATGGTGGCATGTCTTGACTTCAAAGAAAAAACCTCCAACAAACAATCTCTTGATCCAAAACTGAACCTGTGTAGATTTCAGGTTCTCCTAATAAAATGGAAATAAAAAATATCAACTGAAAAGTAGATAATGACATGGGAAGCAAATTAGCACGCATGAAAAAATGGATGGCATCAACTTAATTGTTATTTTACCACATAGCAGTACTTCTTATTTATATTTTGTGAATGCAAAAAGTTCTAAAAACTTCAAATGGATAGCATGATAACAGGACGTCAACTCTTACTGCTTTACTGTCACTTATTTCACTTAGAATGATAACTGCATAGAAACTACTTTAGAATATTTTCCTCATGTTTGATGTCATACTAATGGTTTACCACAGATCATTCCATATTACTGTGCTTAGAAAACATATTCCACTATTTCAGCACAAAAAAAGATAAACATGTTCCATATTACTGTGCTCAGAAAAACTACTGACTCATACCGTAATAAATTTAAAGGGAAAGTAATTCAGTCTCACCTTCTGCTCTGCCTAGACAATTCTAGCTCAACCTCTAGAATAAGCTCTGGTACTTCACATAGAGCAATGAACTCCTGTGGAGTGAAAAAAAAGGAGGTAATGTGAATGACATAGTACTAAGAGCTTTTTAGCAGTTTTTGGCCTACTTTTAGCAAAAGTTAGAGACTCTTTTTCATGTACATTGCTGCAAATACACAACACAAACACAAACAGGGAGTGGAGATTGCATAGAGTACAGAAAAGTGTGTACTAGAGATTACCAAGTCACTAACGTATAATATTTTTTTGGTAAACACAGGGGACAAGGCTTACAGATGTTTTGAGGAAAAATCTATCACCAAAAACTACTCTCCTACATGACACCATACAGAATGAGGTATGATTTCCAAATACAAGTTTGTGTAATCTTCTTTACAAAAAATTTAGCAAATGATTAACGCGTATTCCAGCAACTGACATGTATCAATGAAAAAATTGCAGAATGCAATGTACATTACCTCAAGAAGAATTGCAGAAACCGAACCCACATCCATTGTCCTGGAGGTAATTTTCAACAACATCACCTATTGAATGGAAAAAAAACATCATATTGATAAAAAATACTAATTCGAGTTTCACATACAGGATATCCCAAGCCTCAATAATTCTCTGCAAAATGAAGAAGGAATGCATAATATAGGGCAGGTATGTTCTCCATTATCAAAATACCTAGTATTATCATTTCGTGCAATGTCATGATGGTAACAAGTTGAGATTGAAAAAATTATGATGCGAGACATCGGTTGAGACAAGATTACAGACTTCGAAGAAAAAAACATGATTGATGAAGACAATTTTTTCTGGGAAGAGCAAAATCCTTGGAGTCAAGAAATATTTGATGAAATGAATCTTGAACCAGTATGTGTTGGATATATACATGATGCTACTTAATTATATATTTTTTATTAAAACAAAAATGGACACTAATACACCTATTTATTATAAAAAAAATAAACTTTGCAGGAAGCTAATGGGCATGGTGGTGGTACATTTCAGAATGCTACAGGAGAACGCAACAAGCGAGAAATCAATGATGACACAAGTATAGGAGAAGAAGACATAGAAATATTCTGGAAAATGATAAACAAGAAGAAAATACAAAATGTGCAGTAGAGGTTCAAGAAAAGGACATACCAAGTGTGGGAAAGCAATTCAAGACATATGAAGATGCACAGAAATTCTGCAGTGAGTACTGCGGGATGGCTGGGTTCTCCTAGTCGTTGCAACAAATTACCATACTAGAAACGAGAAAAAGAAAGGGTGAGATGACAAGTTTCACAATGAGATGCAACAAATTTGGCACAACAAAGGTCAAACAAACAGAAACCGAAGGGGTCGAATCAATAGTTCCGAAAAGAGAGACCAATGTCATAAACAAAACAGGATGCAAATGTTCAGTCATTGTCAAGGAAACCAATGGTGTCTGGATAATAAGAAGTGTGCAGTTGGAACACAACCATGACATCGGCCCTGTTTCCGAAAGCAAGTTCTTTAGAAGCCACAAATACATGACATTGGAAGAAAAGGAAATGATAAGCCACAAAACAGGTGCTTGTGCCTTCAATGGGATGCTGGGATCCTTCACCACTTCGCATGATGTCCTGATCTGAACACTGCATTCCGAATCCTTTGCAAAAAACAAATTCCCATGGATGCAAAGTCAAAGTCAGCACATGTGAAAAAAATAACAAAAAAGGAAAAATTGAAAAAAAAAATAACAACCATTCCCCAATGAATTGAAAGGCTTCTCATTAGCATTAGGTTTCAAGTTATGAACGATAACAGAAGGACAAGAGATGATATTGCCGCCATTCACTGGGATTCTTGTGCACTTGATGGGCCCCGGAAATCCTGCACCAATACTCCTGGTGAAGTGCTGACCACAGTGCGCCGAAAAATCCTTAGACACTGATTTCCCATGAAGAACTGGAAAAAAAACCCCTATTACTAATATATTATTAAGAACAAGAGAAAAATGCTAAAAAGAAAAAAAAACACAAATGAAAAGAAAACAAACCACTCTCATTTGGGTAAGCATTAGCTCTAGCATCAGGGACAGATATAGCAGGGGCGCCAGCATTCTCTTTGAGGTCATTCCTGATCAGTGCAGCATCTGATAGAATTTGAAGGACACCAATCACTAAACTCTCAGCCGGCATCTTACACGAACTGCACTTCCCATGTGTGCAATCATCGACAAGTTTGCATAAGCCATTGACAACCTAAAACAAAAACAAAAAAAAATGTAAATATACATATATATATGAAGCAAATACAATTTAGAAGTGAGAAGAAAATACATTAGGAGGCAACTGATGTCCAAAATAATAGTTGATGTCATCCCTGAATGCTGCAGAATCAGCAACAGCCTTAGATCCCACATGAAATGATGCATTACCCTCTTGAGCAAGTTGATTATGTATACTTATTTTCTGCAAAAAAAAAAAGAAAACAAAAACTGATCCCTAATGAACATTCTAAAAAGATGCAAAATAACTGAAAAGAACCTTAGCCTCACAGAAACCAAGAAATTGCTCCAACAATTGAATGCTAGCAGATGACATAACAGCCTGCAAACAAAAATAAACCATTATACTAATGCTGCATAAAAATAAAATTATGTTCAAAAATGCATGAAAAAAATATACAAGAAATAGAAATAAAACATACATTTCTGGAATGATTGACAGATCGAGGATCAGGACCATTAGGAACATTCTCGAAACGGTTGCTTTCCTGTAATGCACCATTAGCAACATGGAAACTGCTCGTAGCAGCCATGAAACCCTAAAGAAACAAAATATGCGATGAGATCATACTCAGAAATAAATAAACAATGTCAGGCATGGTACACAGATGCTTCAAAAACCACATTATTCAAACTAAAAAAATCTAAGTATTTCCTACTACCAAGTGACTACACTGAGTTCCTATTGGACGTATACTAAAAACAGTTACTAGCAGTACCATTCAGTTACTAGCAGTATCATCAGAAGGCATCGCACAAAAAAGGTTGCTTAGATACAGGACTATGAAATTATGAACAGAACCACTACACAAGCCAGCGGCGATAAAAAATTCCAAAACACAGTGTAGTCGTGACTAATCCGGTAAACTAAACATCTGCAGTCAGCTACAAAGACTACAAAACTATGAACTGAAACTATTTAAAGCAGCTATTTAAAGCCATGACATTAAGTTCATATTGAGACAGGAGCTGACCCAAACCAATTTCAGCATTCAAGCATGACACCCAGTACAGATGGAAAACAACAACCCATATATAAAATAACAGAATGTCCTAAAACTGCAGCTATTTCAAAAGATGACATTAAGTACATATTGATACAGCAGCCGACCCGAACCAATTTCAGCAAATCAGGCATGACAACTACAACGGAGTTCCTACATACTGAGTTCCTACATATCTCAACTGAGTTCCTACTTACTGAACCAAACTACAGCATTGACATTCCAAATAAAAACTCAGACAAATGGGGCCATCACCTTAGCAACGGGCGCACATACAGCAGCAAAGTCGTCCACAACCGTACCCTGCAAAACAATTGAAATGAACAATTGAGAAACCAGGATGAGATAACACAAAGAGAAATTGAGCCTCAATGCGCTGAACCTGAGCAGGTAGCGTCACCTATCCGAAGCATTACCTACATAGTGTGCTGTGCTGAATGAAACAAACCCTAACAAAAGGGGAAATGGGGAGGAGAAAATCTGCCGTCAACAAAACACAAATCAGACGCCCCCAAACACAGATGCGCCTCAACTCGTCGAGCAGGGGTGCTGCCGGGGGCAGCCGCGGGGCCCGACCTCCCCGCCTTACGCCTCCTCGAGCTGCCTGTCCGTGCGCTCCACACCCCCGCCGCCCACCCGCCTCCTCGCCCCCGCTCACCAGCCCAACATCCGAACTGACGAAACCCGCGAAAAAACGCCGTGAACACACAAAGGGAAGCCGCTACTGACGCCGGCGAGACCGCCGCGCGACGGCGGCGCCACCTCCCTGCAAAAGCACCTATGCAGTCGCCAAAATCCCCCCGCCGACGAAGCGCACACCAACCCCGGGAAATGAAAACAAACGCCGCGACGGCGACGGCACACACAGAGACACGCGCGATGCAAAAGGGAAGAGAGGAGACAAGCGACATACCTCGCCGGAACCCTACTTCGCCGGGGATCCGGTCGACGCGGCGGCGAGGCGACTAAAATCGCCGCCCACCAACCCCGCCCCTCCGTGCCTCCGCTCACGCGGAGACGAAACTGAAAAATGAGAGCGTAGAAACGGAATGAAATAAAAAAATCAGGCGGCCTTTTCAAAATGAGACAAATAAGGCGGGTCCCACAAACAATCCCTCCGCCTAAACTGAACCGGGTAACCGCAAATTGACTGAAAGCTCGCACGAATCTAAGGGCACATCTCAACCGAACAAAAGTGGAAGACGCCGGGACAAAAGAATCTTTAGGAGACAAACAGAAATCCCGATCAGTTTCGGACTCCAGTCCACCACCACCCCATCGATATCGCATATATCATCTCTGGATCAACCATAGCCGAAGTAGTTCTGTTCTATCTCTACTCGATCAATCGTGCCTCTCCGATCCGTCACCGTATCGATCCATACAAGCCAAGCGGAGACGGATCGAGACGGGATCGAATGGAGGAGGTGCTACCGGACGATCGATCTCCTCTCCGACGTGCTGGGCCGTTTGCCGTCCAGCAGCTTAGCGGTGTCACGCTGCGTTCGCAAGCACTGGTGCTCCATAATCGATGTCCGGCACCTCCTCCGCGCCAATCTCCTCCCTCTCCGCCTCGACGCCTTCTACTGCATCTCCCTTGAATCGATCGAGCGACTGACATATTTATTCGCATGTCCTTGACTTCATGGAAGATTACTACTGTATGGAAGTAGAGGATCACCGCAATGGTTTGCTCTTGCTGTGTGACATGGTGGCCAACCCTGCCACAGGCCAATGGGCCAACTGAACCATCCATTGACTACATGCTTGGGGTCATCGTCACGATGGATCAAGACAAGGAGGACGCCCACTTGTTCTCTTCATGCTTTTACCTTATCTACGATCCCATGGCAGAGTCTTCGCAACACTTCGAGGTATTTCTTATTCCCTTACTTGGGCCATGATCTGGGCAACATCAGCATGGACCTTGCCGAGCAAGAATGGACGTCCACATTGAGAAACCACGTCGGGGTGGGAGGAGAGGTCTTGGATCCGCCAAGGGGAGCCTGCCAGGACCATGGCCGATATGCTGCAATTCAATGATTGCTGGGACCGCAAGGCTGTCTATTTTCGAGGAGCACTCTACGTGCATTGTCAGAATGACTCTGTCATGAGGTAAGTAGGCATCATTGTTTTATCTATTGTTGTTATCATCGAACTGTAACATATATATGATTTATTTGCTCGATCTAGTTCATGTTTTTTGTAATTAATTAACTGCAGGATAGCCTTGTCCAATGACGATAAGTACCGAATGGTGAGATCTCTAGTAACACGGAGCAAACTTGGTGTTGAGTGTGCTACATTTTACTTGTGAAAATCAGAGAGAGGGGTATACTCTACATTACTTTATTGGATCGACTTTGGTAGCAATCCTTGGTTTTGAGTCTGGTTGCTTAAGGAAAAAAAAAATGATGGACACATGGAGTGGGTGTTGAAGACTAACATCAACCTTCATCCGTTGTTGTTAAAAGCACCTCTTCTCCATAACAGTTTTCCTAATGATGAATGGAGGGTCATCCATTACTATAAGGAGTTAGAAGCACCATGCCGCCCTCACCCCATCTCGCGCCAAGGTCCTCCATCACTAAGATTATATAGACCGATGTCAGTTTTGTGCTCTACCTTTTCTTATATATATATACATGGAGGTCTTTATTTCATACGTGAGTTAATTTGTTATGTGATTCTGTTTTGGACTCAATCTGGAACCTAGATTTCGTTTGATTCGTTACCGGGTTCCACATTTTGTGTGTGCTCCTTTGATTCCCTTTGAATCTTTGGTCAATTTTTTCTTTTCTTCTCACCATCTACTACTGTCTTGTTGGCTTCACGTGAGAGGGAAAAAAGCTAGATAAAAAAAATACTGGCTGATGGAGAGTATTACTATTTAAATAAATAAAAATAATTTATCAATCAGTTTAGTCTATCCTAATTTGATACACACCCTAAGAACGGATACCCGAGGACTCAGAACCGGGAACAAAAAAATGCGAATAACCCATACTGGAATAGAACCCGGACTGGAATAAGAACTGGTGGAAAAAAGAGGCTGAAAAAAGTTAGTTGGAGTCCTACCACGGAAGAAGTAAAATCCTATACGAAATCTTTTTGGCGGAAGAAAAACGGCAGAAACACTAACAATTCCAAAAATTTAGACAAAACCTATTCCAACTCGCTTGTTGGACCATTGAAATTTCGCCTCTTTATTATTACTAGCAAATATACCCATGTGTTGCAATACGAGAAAAACTATTAAGTATTCATAATACTCTCTCCGTCCATTTATATCCTTCATCTAAGCAAAATTCTTTTTTTCTAAGAATCTCTTTCGTATTAGTTAGGATCACGGGTTTAACTCCTCATACGTGGTGCGTATTTGGTTTTTATTGGCTCCTCCTTGTCTGCACTTATGGCTCCTTGGTTGTCGTTGCGGTTCGCTCCAACCCCAACTACGCTCTTCGTCGCGAATAGGCATGTGGTCCAATGGTAGGATTGTCCAGTGGGACGCTACCCACCAAGGTTAAAATTCTGGTGCTCGCACCTTTTCTCGGGATTTTCCAGGATTTACCGGCGCCATGCATTAAGTGGAAGGTGACGTGCCCGTCGATAGCGAGGTGCCTGTGGTGACTCCGTGAACTTCAAGATCTGCTGGCTTAGTCTTTTAGAGGTGCTCATAGGGGTAGGGTTTGCGTACGTGTATTTATAGGGATGAGTGTGCGTGCGTATTGTGGGTGTCTACGTTGTACTGTGTAATTAAAAAAAAAGCTACGCTCTTCGTCGATGGCGGCGGCGGCGCGGTGAGGTGCGATTGCGGAGCAAATCGTGGCAGACGGCGGCAGCTACGGCCTGCTCGAACACAGATCAGGGTGGCGGCGGCGGGCTCCAGCACGGTTGCGTCAGCACGCGCGAGCGCGAGTAGGGCTCGGGCTCGCGACCAGCCGATTTGGTCTGGGAGGGCATGATCTACATGTGCGGTCATCAAATCGAGATGACTGATTTGTTGATGCACCAATAATCGTTGTACTGATTTGTGTTAGGGCTTCGGACTGAAATTTTGTTGGATGGATAATTGCTTGATTTTCCTCCCGTTTATGTGTTGCACATTATCCTTCATTATTGAGTGTTTCGATCGAGCACGAATTAGAGTTCTTTTTCTACACTAATAAGAGCCGGTCCTTTACGGACTATAAATCAGAAATAAAATAATTTACTATGGTTAGGGGCGGACAAAAAAATTTTGGGCTGGCGGACAAATTTTGGCTAGCGGACTGAAATTTTGGCTTTTAAGTAATAGAGAAGAAGTATAGATTAGGTATAGATATAGATATAGATAATAAGTTGTGGTATAGTGTTCCACTCTCATCTAAGGTAATTTTTTTGTGCGACTTTTTTTCCGTGTCCGTTCAAATTTTCCCCTTTTCTATTTTTTATTTTGTATGTGATTGGCTTTTCTTTGATAAATGTTAGGTCATGCAAAATATTGCTTTCAAAATTAAAATGCATAAACTGAACAACCAGCAAGTGCCTCTAACTCAACACCAAACTAACGAAAGGGCCATATAAGGAATTAAAGATTGTTTTCAGTTCAATTAGGTAAGTTCAAAACTAAGAGGACCAAGAAAGGAAGCGGGACATTTATTAGACCAAGGAACTCTCTTAGATGATTCCTCCATCCGAGGTTTTTTTAAAATTTTGAATTTTAAATGTGAGAAATTCAAATATAATATTCTTTCCACGGATGATTTTGAATGAAGATTGCCAACTACAAATATGCGTGGGAGCTTGAGGACACATGGTTTTTACCATAACCATTGTGTGGACCTGTGTGATGAGTGATCGTCAACATGCCAACACAAGGCGTGTGTGTGTGAGTCTACTAACGTGGCACGCGGCTTCGTGTCAAACAATGGTGTCTCTTGGCTCATGTTGTCTGCAGGTGTCGAGCTCGGGAGACGGTAGTCGACAGGCCGGTGAAGATCAAGTAGGGGCGTGCCGTGCGACGGACCGGTGCGGTGAAGGGCGGACGTGAGGCTTGGATCGAGGACCCGAGACGGGTGACGGCCGTGGTGGGCGACACTGGGACATCGACGAGCGCAAGTGTACGGGGATGCGTATGGGCTACGCTACTCGCGGAGGGTTTGGTGGTTTTGTCCTCAAAACCATCGGCGCATGGGTTTTCGTTGCGCCTCAAACCGGGGCGGAGGTCCCGTGCGGACGGACGGCACGTGGCGGCATCGGGGAGATCGCGTGGAAGCGAGGCTACCGGTGAGCGCGGTGGCCGTCGGATCATGAAAGCCGAGTTGGCCCACAATACCCGGTTAGGTGGATTCTTCATGTATGTAAAGGCCCAGTGGAATCAAAATAAGCCCAATAAGACAGGCAGTGGGAGCATCCATCCGACTGACCTCTCTCATTCTCGTTTTTCATTTTCCAGTAGCTTTCCCCTCCCCTTAGCGTTCTTGAAAACTGAGGTCCAAGAACACAATTCGACTATGAATTTCTGGGATTTTTGAGTGGGAAGAGGAGGCCCTAATCCCTCCTCGTGCCCTCTGGGCTTTGTCAAATCTTGTCTGTGATTTGCGTTTTTGTCCTACTGTGTTCTGCGTTTCTTGCTGATGCTTTTCGTTCGAGCTCAAGTTTCTTCGATTCACGAAGCTTTAGTCTATTTCGTGGGATGATCTCCTAGGATGGTATTCTATATCTATTGTGAATCTCTGTGCAAAGTTTGAGAGCATGAGATTGTATTTCCAGCAAGTTCCTTGATTTTTCGGATCTGGATGGCTGGCTGTTCTTCTCGGTTCATGGGTTCCAGCAGCGGTGCTCCTAAGATCTGACGCCGGTGCTTCAGCATCAGGCATGCTCATCTGAGCAGCGAATTGCTTCCAGGAAGCGCCCCTGTCCTCGCTCCAGTTCTCTGTTCTTGGGTGTCTGTATCTTTTTCTGTCAGTTTAGTTCTTCGTTCTCTGTTCCTGAACTTGAGTCAGCGTTCATAGCGATGGTCAGAGTCTAGTTCGTGTTTAGACACCAGAGAAGAGTTGTTCGGCAGATCCTGCCTTGATTCGTAGCAGCTGAGTTTGTGTTTCTCTACAAGTTTGGTGCCGTGCAGAAATTTGCTCTTTCGTTCTAGTTCTTGCCTGTGTGCAGGAACAGGAGATTCCAACAGCAGCACCGAGTGCACCTGAGTGCTTTCTCTGTGATCAGATCGACAGCAAGATCATCTTTTGCAGCGTGTTGGAATCGAACTACAGGGACAGCAGCTTCGTTGCTTCGACTGTCTGGTTTGACTTCCACTTTGCTGTCAGTATGTGCCTCCGTGAATGGTTTTTGGTTTGATCGATAGAAATTCTCATCTATGCAACTATGAAGTAGTACTTCTAGCAATCATTAGCTTTTCATTGGATATTAAAATACTTCATTTTGCATAGAGATTTTTCACGGTTATAAGACTGCTGTCGTTTGGTTGGTTCAGTTACAAGTCTGTCATTCTGGTTCCATCAGTACAACACTATTTTGGCTCTAGCTATTGCAGAAAAGGGAAGGTTGCTCAGCTGCAGCACTTGTAGCTTTTTATTGCAGATCGACAACAGCTTGAAGTGCGGCTCATGTGATTTATTTGTTTATCCATCTCTGAAATATTACCTTCAAGCTAAGGGAAAATTAATTGCTTGTTTATCTATCTCATCTGCGGTTTATTTAATTGAACTCCGATTTGTTTTCCGCTTCTTGCATCGGGTTTGTGGTGTCCCGTGTGTTTACGGGAACATCCACCCACTGTTTGGGTCGTGGACATCACCGTGTGTTTAATTGCTTCTTGGGGTTTGAATTTGGGACATAGGCCAAATATTTCGGAAGAAATTTGAGGCTCCATTCACCCCTCCTCGGTCGCCATATCCGGTCCTTGATTGGTATCGAGCGGTTAAGGATCACTCCACCTTAATCGGTCCGTGATCCCCGAAGGCGACATCATGGAGAACCGTGGGCTTGGAAAGCCACCGCACTTCGATGGCAAGAACTATCCCTATTGGAAGATCCGCATGTCGGCGCATCTCCAAGGGATTGATTCGCGTGTTTGGGAGATCTCGTGAGAATGCGGACTACGTGGTACTTGCTGCCCGTGTTGACCAAGCACTGAGATCGACCAACACAAGGCGAACAACACCGCCCCGGTAACTATCTTGTTTTCTCGCTCTTTCTATGGAGGAATTTGAGCGTGTTTCGATTGTACCTCGCTCGAGAGATCTCGGTCTAGGCTGCAGAAATACCATGAGGTAGTGCGCCCATATCAAGACCGAGACTCTATGAGACACACAAGAGAGTATGAGAACTTTGTTCAAATCGATGGTGAATCTATTGATTCTTTGTTCACTCGCTTTCAAACCATCGTGAACAAGATGAGGGCAAACAACCCTCGAGATGCCCTATGACGATCATCGAGAGCGCTTAAGCTTCTATATGCTCTAGATCGGAGGGTTTGGGAAGTAAAGGTCTCGGCGATCATCGAATCCGGCTATGAGACTCTCACCTTTGTGGATGAGCTCATTCGATAGCTCAAGTCCACCGAGATTGACCACCGAGACGGGCGAGGATCGAAATCCGTCGCCCTACCATGGCTTTGGTCTCAGTACGGGAGGTTCAAGTTCTTTGACTAACCCTTCCTGACTGTCTTTTGCCCTGTCTTTCCGGTCTCGGCTATGAGAGGGAGCGAGATGGAGGCTCTTGGGGACGACGAGCTCGCCTTGGTGATTAGCCGGTTCTCACGGTTTCACAACAACCGTTTGAATCGCCGGCGTGGCATCACCAAGCAAGGATGCTCGGGTGTGGAGATCCGACCACTACGTCGCCAACTGTCCCAAGGCCGACAAGAACCACTACAACAACAAGAACGACTACGGCAAAGCGCAAGGACAAGCACGAGTCCTCTGCACCCAAGTACAAGTACAAGTACAAGGGAGGATTCGACAAGGAAGCTGTCAAGAAGAAGTACCTTGAGAAGCAAGAGGCAAGCGGCGAGCTTTCCTCGCATCCTCGGCGATCTTGACGACGACTCCGACGGCGGCTCACCTCCAAGTGATGATGAGGCCGAGCAAAAGGTCGAGAACAAGTTCAACGGGCTGTGCTTCTTCGGCGACTCCAAGCTTGGAGGCTCTTGCACCATGGCACTCGATGAGTCTACCCAAGCATTGAGAAAGAACGACGACACCGAGCCGAGGTAGAACAAAATCTCGAGTCCCTTTGCCGCCTTGAGGTTGATAACTTGACTACCACTTTGCTTAGTCAAGATGCTTTGCTTAAGCGTCTTTGCTCGTGAGAGAAAAGATTTCAAGGCTAAGTGGGAGCTGCTTGTCAAAGAGCTAGAGTCTCGTTAGGGAGGCGGTGCACATCTCGATGAGTCCGAGTGTGATGCTTGTGCCATTCATATGGCAAACCCGGCTGATGTGCGTCTAAGTATGTGGCTTTGGTAGATGAGCTTGATGAGGTTAAGGCTAGGTCTGTCTCTGTGAGTCCTTGCAAATCTTGTGATGAGTTGAAGTCTGAGCTAGGTGAGAAAATGACTAGGATTGCCATGCTAGAGAAAACTAGTCAAGTTTCTAGATGTGCTTGTTGTGAAGCTTTGGAACTAGAACTAGACTCTTGTAGGCATGACAAGAAAAGGGCCGTAGAAGAAATCACAAATCTTCGGTCCATGCTCGGTTGGTTGTCTTGCGGTGAACCACGGCTTGGCATGATGATGAGTCGGTTCAAGAGGGGAACGACACAACGGGATTAGGCTTTGCTACGAGGTGGGAAGGGTGAAAATGTTTTTGGTAAGGTTGGTGAACACGGTGGTATGAGTGCATCGAAATCCACCAAGCCTTCCACTACTCCCAAGTTGATCAAAATCACTCCACCCTCGGCCTAACAAGCCCAGTGTGAAAGATGGTGTGTTTGAGGAACCTCCCAAAGCTTCACCTCCAAAACAATTGTGGACTCCCAAGCCAAACCACCTAAGGAACCCACTTGACACACTTCCCGACATCTCTATTAAACCCCTCCAAAGAACAAGCAAACCCAAAGAGTGACCTATACCCATGAGAGAGTGAGTAAACCACCACCCAAGAGAGAGGTGTATCACGTGATTATTGTCACCATGATGGCCACTTGTTTGAGTTACGCTTTCGGAGGAAGAGAGATGAGCGGCATGAGTATGAGCTTTTCCATAACTCTACTCATGGTGTGTTTGCTCCACGTTTCCGGAGGCACGGTGCTAGGCCAAGAGGTGCAACACCTCAAGGACCTAGGCCTCAAGGTGTAAGACCACGAGGTGGTCGTGCCCGGCGGGGTTCGGGTTTTTCTTATGACCTTGGATCTCGTGACCGTGGCTTTCGGTCTTACGGGATGAGCGGACCACGTTTTTCTCGTCGTGGTGATCGCTCTACTCAAATGGGACATGGCAGGCATTATGCTTTTGTTAACCCTTCTCGTGGGCGAATGAGCCAACACTGGTTTTCTCTTCAGTTTACTAACCCAAGTGTTGGATCATTTGCTCATCCATGTCTCGCTATTGATGCGGGATGAAGGGCCGGAGAACACGTGGCTAGTTGATTCCGGTTGCTCTCGACACATGACCAAGGGGAACTCAAAATGGTTCTCCGGCCCTCACCCAAATGAAGTGTAGTGAATACATTACATTTGGGAATAACGGCAAAGGGTAAAGTGCTTTCACGTGGGTCCATCCGTCGAATGAGAACTTTGTGCTTAAGGATGTGGCCTTGGTTTCAAATTTGCACTTCAATACGCTGCACGTTTCTCGGCTTCTTGATGACGGTTTTGAGGTTCGGTTTAAGCCAAGACTTTGTCGTGTTCTTGATGCTCAAGAGAACCTCGTTTGCAAGATTGTGCCTTTTGGGAAAGTGTTTCGTGCTGATTTTTCTCGCTCATTTGGTCTTTCCCGTTGTTTGATGGCAAACTCCTCCTCGAGCTCTGGAAGTGGCACCGGACTTGGTCACTTGAGTTTCGACTTGCTTGCTAGATTGAGCTCACTTGATCTAATTCGGGGTTTGCCCAAGCTCAAGTTTGAGAAGGATCTTGTTTGTCATCCGTGCCGTCACGGAAGATGATTGCAGCTTCTCATCCTCCCGTGAACCAAGTGATGACCAAGGGGCCCGGCGAGCTTTTACATATGGACACCTTGTAGGTCCGGCTCGGGTCCGGTCGGATGGTGGAAAGTGGTACGTGTTGGTCGTGGTTGATGACTTTCTCGCTATTCGTGGGTCTTTTTCATGGAGAGCAAAGATGAGGCTTTTACTCATGTTCATGACTTGATCTTAAGGTTGCAAAATGAGTTACCAAAGCATGCCATGCGAGCTATTCACGGTGGTGACAATGGCACCGAATTCAAGAATACTCATTTTGAGACCTTTTGCTCATCCATAGGTCTTGAACATCGGTTTTCCTCGCCGTATGTCCCACAGCAAAATGGGATTGTTGAACGCAAGAATCGGACCCTTGTTGAGATGGCGGGACGATGCTTGATGAGCATAGGACTCTAGGCGCTATTGGGCGAAGCGATCAACACGGCTTGTTATGTTTCAAATCGCATCTTCCTTCGAGCTTTTACAAAGAAGACTTCTTATGAGTTGCGGTTTGACCGCTTGCCCAAAGTGAGCTATTTTCGGGTGTTTGGCGCAAGTGCTTTATCTTGAAGAAGGGAAACTTAGACAAATTTGAATCGAGATCTTCGACGGGATTTTCTTGGTTATGCATCTCATTCGCATGCTTATCGAGTACTTAACCTTGAAACTAACCGTGTCATGGAGACTTGTGAAGTCACCTTCGACGAGACCGCACCTTGTTCCTCTCCTATCTTTGAAAGTGCGGGTGATGAGGAGATGAACAAGAGCATTTTTGTGGAGGAGGAGCGGGACGTTGCCGATTGGGGTGATCGAGCCGACTCCACCGGCTGCCCCGAGTTGACCCCGCGACGACTACTTCGGTTGACGGCCCCACTGCTACATCCTCCACCACATGGGGACCGTACGACCCGGGCTCCTCCGGCTTGTTCCGAGCACTGACGAGGGAGCTCCGATTGCTGTTGAGGGGAGGCGTCTTCATCAAGAGAAGCACCGCGACACATTCAAAGCATCGCCATCCTCCTTCAACCATGATCGGTAACATAAATGAGCGGGTCACTCGCAACAAATCTTATGAGATTTCGCACTTTGCACATTCGCTTTTGTTGCAAATTTCGAACCCAAAGAAGTGGTTGAGGCATTAAGCGATCCAGTTGGGTAAATGCCATGCATGAGGAGCTTGAGAACTTTGAGAGAAACCAAGTGTGGGTTTTAGTGCCACCTCCACCTCGGTGTCATCCCATAGGAACCAAGTGGGTGTTCAAGAACAAGCGAGTGAGGATGGGGTTGTGGTGAGAAACAAGGCTAGGTTGGTTGCTCGGGGAATGCTTGTCGGAAAAGGGGATAGATTATGAGGAAACTTTGCTTTTGTTGCCCGTTTAGAAGCCATTAGGATCTTCCTAGCCTATGCAGCTTCGAAAGGGTTCAAAGCTGTATCAAATGGATGTAAAGAGCGCTTTTTTGAATGGGTACATAGATGAGGAAGTGTATGTGAGGCAACCCCCGGGCTTTGAAAATCCCAAGCATCCCGACCATGTTTTTAAACTCCACAAAGCCCTATATGGTCTCAAACAAGCCCCAAGAGCGTGGTATGAGCGATTGAAGTCCTTTTTGCTGGGCAAGGGTTTTACCATGGGGTCGGTTGACAAAACTTTGTTTCTCCTCAAGCATGGCAGTGACACTCTCTTGGTGCAGATTTATGTCGATGACATCATTTTTGGTGGTTCGTCACATGCTCTTGTTGCAAAGTTTTCAGATATGATGAGCAGGGAGTTCGAGATGAGCATGATGGGTGAGCTGACGTTCTTTCTCGGTTTGCAAATCAAGCAAACTCGAGAAGGGACATTTGTACATCAAGGCAAGTACACGAAGGATCTTCGAAGCGCTTCGACATGGGTGATGCCAAGCCACTTCAAACTCCCATGTCGACCACGGCGCCTTGGATGCCGATCTAGAAGGAGAAGTCGTGGACTAGAAGGAGTACCGCGGCATGATCGGTCATTCTTTGTGCGACGACGACAAGGCCCGACATCGGTTCGCCGTTATCTTTTGCGCACGCTTCCGGTCTTCACCGCGCACTTCGCATCGGCGGCATGTCAAACGCATCTTACGGTACCTTCGCTTCACTCCCGAGCTTGGTCTATGGTACTCGACCTCTTCATCTCTTTCTCTTTCGGGTTATTCGATGCGATTATGCGGGTGATCGAATTAAGAGAAAGTCCACTTCGGGAACTTGTGAGTTTTGGGTTCGTCGTTGATCTCTTGGTCTTCTCGCAAACAGTCTTCTATTTCCCAATCCACTTGTGAGGTGGTATGTCGTCGGCTGCTGCGTGTTGTTCTCGAGTTGCTTTGGGTGGTTGCTACCTTGAGAGACTATGGGTTGAACTTTAGGAAAGTGCCTCTTTTCGGTGACGGCACTAGTGCCATTAGCGTTGCTAAGAACCCAGTACTCCACTCAAAAACCAAGCACATTGAGATCCGATATCACTTCTTGAGAGATCACCAAGAGAAAGGAGACATAGACCTTGACTGTGAGAACCCATGAACGGCTTCGATATCTTCACAAAGCCCCTCGATCAAACCCAGGTTGCCCACTTGAGAGCGGAGTTGGGCATTTGCTACCCTTTTAGAGTAGGGTAGCTTTGTATTTTGATGTATAGTATGATCTTTGGCTTTCTTCCTTGCTTTTGTTTGGCTTTACATGTGTATCATATTGCATATCATCATGTATCATATTATCTTTATTGAGCTTCATGACTATAGTAGTTTTTGATTACATTCATGCTCTTGCTAGTATGTCTTGTGTATGTCACTTGGAGCTTGCGGCTTAGGCTTCTTCGATCACTTGTTACATGTTATGAGCTAAGCTGTTTTCTAAATGTGAACCTGCTTAAATCTTGATGCAACCCGAAAAATGTTCACCTTTGAGATGGCAACTAGCATGTGTAGGTTTTGTGAGAACCTTGTTGCTTTCATATGTATGCTTGAGTTGCTATGTCTCATGTTTCTTGAGTCATTCACTTAGCTCGGATCTCTTGATAATCTTGTGCTAAAACTTGATGTCTAAGCTAAGAAATGATGAAAAGTTTTGAGTTGGATCTTTTACGTCCCACGACAATGTCACGAGATTGCTTCTCATTCATTCGAGTGAGATGAACTTGGGCATTGTAGTGCTAGTCCACAACCACTCGTGACGAGACGGCTTCCCACTTGCACTAAGGGATGAACTCGGCGTGGTTGAAAAACATGATAAAAACAATCTTTTTGGCGGACGAGTTTTGATCCTCTCGTTTACACATGTCTAAATGAAACCTTGTTAACTCTTGTTTTAACTCGATCAATGTTGTAGTTACAAGTGTTGTTAAGTGTATCTTTGAGACATGATGTGTGACCGTTATATGGGGTAGTTCACTCTTGTATACATGTGTTAGTACTTGTTTGATCTCCTGCTTACATGTGCCAGTGCTATTTTTTTGGTGAACACCTTTTATAAAATGCCCAACACGATCAAATGCTTATGTTTCATATTCCGTACCACTTGATCAGCTTGAGCATTGGTTTTGTCTTGTGCCATTTGTTATACACTTGCCATACTTGCTAGATCATCCATGTACTCAAATTGCTATACTTGTGAAGCTCGTCATTTTGCATTTCTTTCATGGCATGATTTGAGGGGGAGTTGCGGTCTCTTTTGATCTAATCTTGATAAGTGCATGTGCCAACAAGGGGGAGAAACATCCACAAATCCGAGCTCATTTGTGAGTATGCATTTGTCAAGGGGGAGTTGCACTCCAGTTTGAGCTGCTTTTGCTAGATGTGTTGAGCCGTTGCCTCTTCTTGAGGGTCTAGCAGTTCTTCATGTTTTCTTTGCCTTGCTAGTGGTGTTGAGCCTTTTGCCTCTTCTTGAGGGCTAGCTTTGGTTTTTCTTGGTCGCGTCGAGCCGTTGCCCATGTCATTGGGGACCAAGTTGTGACTTTGCTTTGCTCATTGCAAATGACCCGTTTTCGCTTTTCTTTGGCTCTTGGTCATTTGGATGGGTTGTCTCGGTTTGTGTTGGTGTTGACAATGCACTCATCAAGGGGAGATTGAGGACACATGGTTTTTACCATAACCATTGTGTGGACCTTTGTGTGATGAGTGATCGTCAACATGCCAACACAAGGCGTGTGTGTGTGAGTCTTACTAACCGTGGCACGCGGCCGTGTCAAACAATGGTGTCTCTTGGCTCATGTTGTTTGCGGGTGTCGAGCTCGGAGACGGTGGTCGATGGTCGGTGAAGATCAAGTAGGGCGTGCCGTGCGATGGACCGGGTGCGGTGAAGGGCGGACGTGAGGCTTGGATCGAGGACCGAGGACCGGGTGGCCGGCCGTGGTGGGCGGCGGGCAGGACATCGACGAGCGCAAGTGTACACGGCGGGGGATGCGTATGGGCTACGCTACTCGCGGAGGGTTTGGTGGTTTTGTCCTCAAAACCATCGGCGGCGGGTTTCCCTGGTTTGCGCCTCAAAACCGGGGCGGAGGTCCCGATGCGGACGGACGGCACGTGGCGGCATCGGGGAGATCGCGTGGAAGCGAGGCTACCGGTGAGAGGCGCGGTGGCCGTCGGATCATCAAAGCACCGAGTTGGTCCACAATACCCTTCGGTTAGGTGGATTGCTCATGTATGTAACCAAGGGCAAAAGTGGAATGTGAAATAAGCCCAATAAGACGGGCAGTGGGGCATCCATCCGACTGACCTCTCTCATTCTCGTTTTTCATTTTCCAGTAGCTTTCCCCCTTAGCGTTCTTGAAAACTGAGGTCAAGAACACAATTCGACTATGAATTTCTGGGATTTTTGAGTGGGAAGAGGAGGCCTAATCCCTCCTCGTGCCCTCTGGGCTTTGTCAAATCTTGTCTGTGATTTGCGTTTTTGTCCTACTGTGTTCTGCGTTTCTTGCTGATGCTTTTCGTTCGAGCTCAAGTTTCTTCGATTCACGAAGCTTTAGTCTATTTCGTGGGATGATCTCCTAGGATGGTATTCTATATCTATTGTGAATCTCTGTGCAAAGTTTGAGAGCATGAGATTGTATTTCCAGCAAGTTCCTTGATTTTTCGGATCTGGATGGCTGGCTGTTCTTCTCGGTTCATGGGTTCCAGCAGCGGTGCTCCTAAGATCTGACGCCGGTGCTTCAGCATCAGGCATGCTCATCTGAGCAGCGAATTGCTTCCAGGAAGCGCCCCTGTCCTCGCTCCAGTTCTCTGTTCTTGGGTGTCTGTATCTTTTTCTGTCAGTTTAGTTCTTCGTTCTCTGTTCCTGAACTTGAGTCAGCGTTCATAGCGATGGTCAGAGTCTAGTTCGTGTTTAGACACCAGAGAAGAGTTGTTCGGCAGATCCTGCCTTGATTCGTAGCAGCTGAGTTTGTGTTTCTCTACAAGTTTGGTGCCGTGCAGAAATTTGCTCTTTCGTTCTAGTTCTTGCCTGTGTGTGCAGGAACAGGAGATTCCAACAGCAGCACCGAGTGCACCTGAGTGCTTTCTCTGTGATCAGATCGACAGCAAGATCATCTTTTGCAGCGTGTTGGAATCGAACTACAGGGACAGCAGCTTCGTTGCTTCGACTGTCTGGTTTGACTTCCACTTTGCTGTCAGTATGTGCCTCCGTGAATGGTTTTTGGTTTGATCGATAGAAATTCTCATCTATGCAACTATGAAGTAGTACTTCTAGCAATCATTAGCTTTTCATTGGATATTAAAATACTTCATTTTGCATAGAGATTTTTCACGGTTATAAGACTGCTGTCGTTTGGTTGGTTCAGTTACAAGTCTGTCATTCTGGTTCCATCAGTACAACACTATTTTGGCTCTAGCTATTGCAGAAAAGGGAAGGTTGCTCAGCTGCAGCACTTGTAGCTTTTTATTGCAGATCGACAACAGCTTGAAGTGCGGCTCATGTGATTTATTTGTTTATCCATCTCTGAAATATTACCTTCAAGCTAAGGGAAAATTAATTGCTTGTTTATCTATCTCATCTGCGGTTTATTTAATTGAACTCCGATTTGTTTTCCGCTTCTTGCATCGGCTTTGTGGTGTCCCGCTGTGTTTCTAGCGAACATCCACCCACTCTTTGGGTCGTGGACATCACTGTGTTTTAATTGCTTCTTGGGGTTTGAATTTGGGACAGTGGCCAAATATTTCACGAGAAATTTGAGGCTCCCATTCACCCCCCTCTCGGTCGCCATATCCGGTCCTTCAGAGCTACAAGTATTGCTTTAGTTGTTTCTCCATTCAAGGTTGTTTAAAAATATAAATTAGTTTATTTTTAGGGGTGGCTGAAAATAAAACCGTCTTTGTAAATAGGGGCAAGTATAGAGACAAATGAAAATAAAACTCTCTAAAAATTGATTTTTAAAGACGATGGAAAACAAAATCGTCTCTACAAACTTGTTTCGAACGTCAATACAGGCGGTGAAGAGCATGCCTCAAACTCAAGGTCGTCCTAGACTCAATGTGCTACAACTTTTTTTCTCGGCGCCTAGGGTTTCTAGGCG